>SNVD02005117.1:0-21712 GCA_013180625.2 Boswellia sacra
TTAAACTACAAAGATCTAGTTAAACTGAGTAAATTAGGTGCTATTAGCGGTGTTCTTGAACTTAATGACAAAACTAACGAAATTTGTGGACCATGTCAATTGGAAAAACAAATTAAAGGAGCACATAAGTTTGTGTCACATCTTAGCACATCTAAAATACTTAATTTACTTCACATGGATCTCATGGGTTTTATGCAGATTGAAAGCAATTCTAGTAAGAGATATGTATTTGTTTGTGTTGATGATTTCCTTAGGTATACTTGGGTGATTTTATTAGAAAAAAATTTGACACTTTTGAAGCTTTCAGGAATCTTTGTGTTAAGCTTGAAAATGAGCAAAACAAGAACATTGGCAGGATAGTTAGGATAAGGAGTGACTATGGTAAGGAGTTTGAAAATATCAACTATGCTGATTTTTGTAAATACCATAGAATTGCACATGAATTTTCAGCCCCCAAAAACACTTTAACAAAATGGTGTTGTAGAGAGAAAGAACAAGACATTTCAAGAGATGGCTAGAGTGATGCTTAATAGTAAGAAGTTGACCAAAAGGCTTTGGGCTGAAACAATTAACACTACTTGTAATATTTCAAATAGAGTTTTTCTAAGACCTGGCATTGACCAAACTCCTTATGATATTTTAAAAGGAAGAAAACCTAACTTAAAGTATTTTCATGTCTTTGGATGCAGGTGTTACATTCAAACAACAAAGAGCAGTTAGAAAAATTCAATCCTAAAAGCGATGAAGGAGTCTTTATGGGATATGCATTGAACAGTAAGGCATTTTGAGTTTACAATCTTCGATTTGAGATGATAATGGAGTTTGAAAATGTAGTGTTCGATGACCTTGAGGATTATACAAAGTACTCTTATGAAGAAAGGATAACCAGCCTTATAGTGCAAAGAGTTCAGCACCAGACAGTAGTTACAACAAGGAAGATTCTATTATGAAAGAGAAAACAATGGCCATTACAGCAGACATGACAACGATATCTAACGGTACAGACTTGGACAGAAACTTAATAAGAAATAATGATGAATGAAAATATCCACCTTCCTGGATACAAAAGGACATCCAACCAGTTCAATCATTGGAAGTCCAGAAGGAATGACAAAATCCAGCAGAAAGGTAAGAAATCAGGTAAGATTTGCTTGTTATGTTTCATTAATTGAGCCTAAAAATGTGAAAGAAGCTTTAAAACAGGATGTTTGGATTTAGGTTATGCAAGATGAACCTAATCAGTTAAAAAAAAATGAAGTTTGGGAATTAATTTTTAGGCCACAAAATGCAAATTTCATTGAAACAAAGTGGATATTTAAGAATAAAATTGATGAGAATGGACAAGTAGTTAGAAATAAAGCTAGATTACTGGCACAAGGTTACACAAAAGTAGAAGGCATAGACTTTGATAAAACTTTGTATCAGTAGCTAAACTTGAGTCTATCAGATTACTACTTGCTATTGCTTGCTTGCTTGACTTTAAATTGTATCAAATGGATGTTAAGAAAGCCTTCTTGAATAGCTATCTGAATGAAGAGGCTTTTGTTGAACAACCCAAAGGATTTGAAGATCCTAAACATCTTGATTTTATGTACAAATTGAATAAAGCTTTGAAAATAAGCCCCTATAGCTTCATATGAAAGATTGGCAAATTTTCTAATTAAGAGAGGCTATACTAGGGGTAGCAATGATAAGACTTTGTTTATCAAACATGCACCTAATTATTTTATTATTTCTCAAGTGTATATAGATGATATTGTGTTTGGCTCAACTAACAAAAACAAGATTGATGAGTATGTTAAGTTGATACAGGAAGAGTTTAAGATGAGTATGGTAGGAGAATTAAATTTCTTTCTTAGATTGTAGGTTAAGCTAATGGATGATAGGATATCAAAATATGCTAAGAATCTTGTAAAGAAATTTGAACTTCAAAAGGCAAAGCTTATGAGAACTCCTATTTGTAATAACTGGAAACTTTCCAAAGATGATGCATGAAGGAGATTGATGCAAGTATATATAGAAATATCATTGGAAGCTTATTACACCTCACTGTAAGTAGACCAGATCTATTTTTTAGTGTAGGACTTTGTGCAAGATTTCAAACAAATCCTAAAGAATCTCATTTGGCAGCAGCCAAGAGAATTATCAGGTATGTTCATAGAACTTATGACTATGGGATATGATTTTCTAAAGAAACAAATGCTTATCTCACAAGGTTTAGTGATGCTGATTGGGTAGGAAATGTAGATGATAGAAAGAGCACATCAGGGGGATATTTTTACCTTGGTACTAATTTGGTTTTTTGGCATAGTAAAAAGCAAAATTCCATCTCTTTGTCCACTGCAGAAGTAGAATACATTACAGCAGGGAGTTGTTGTACACAACTACTTTGGATGAAGTAAATGCTAAGTGATTATGATATCGAACAAAAACCTATAACTATGTTTTGTGATAATACTAGTGCCATAAATATCTCCAAAAATTCTATTTAGCATTCTAGAACAAAACACATTGACATGAGATACCATTTTATAAGGGAGCTTATGGAGTCAAAGGTAATACACATTGAACACATCTCCACTAAAAAATAATTGGCTTACTTGTTCACTAAAGCATTAGATGCAACTAGAGTTGAGAATCAAAGAAAGGCCTTAGGCATTTGCAGTTTTCTGAATAAGCATTACTTTCTATTATATTAATTATATCTGTAATATCATAAGTTTTCTTCTAATCAAGCATGTATGAGCTGTAAGCATTGCTGTGTTTTTAATAAGATACTGATAAAAAATGAAAAATACAAAGAGGGCTACCGATATATAAAGTGTGAAAGCCATCATTGAGAGTAACCTCAGGTATCTAAGAAATATGTTGAGGTCACTTACTCAAATGAAAAGGGCTACCTCTATATTGTATGAAAGCTACTATGTTTATTTCATAATCCAATGTGATTAATTTTTTTAATATGTCAAAGTGTGATTTTTGACATTTTAATTGAATGAAAAATAAAGATACAAAGCTTTCTTATTGTGATTATAAACAGTACGCAAATATGCTTCCTTAGAATGATTCATATGATGTCCAGATATTCTGGTTATGTTAACTGTAATTGTTTTCTATTATTTTTTTATATAATGCGATGTTATTTGACCCTAATTGAAATTTGACTTTCTTTTGTGTCCATATGTCAAAAGTGCCATGTTAGCTTTATTGATTTTAGGGGGAGAGTTTTCAGTGTCAAGAATCCATTCTCTAATAGAATTCCTTATTTTAATCAAACTCAAATTTTGAATTTATTTCATTAATTGTATTAATGAGTTTGTTTTGGAAGAACAATTAAAATTTGAATTGTTTTTGGAAATTGAATTGGAATAGGACATTTTTCTTTCCAAGTATATCAGAAACTCGGTTAGGGTTATATTGTTCTCTATCACAAATCGTTTTGCATTCTGCCTCTGTCCCTTGTCTCTCTTGTATATCTCTGTCCTAGAACCCTTGCATAGCTTTAGAACTACTCAAACCCCAACCCTGGCACCTTCAATCGAGTCTAAGTAATCCACCGGTAGATCATCTTCATCGAACGATTATGAACACACTAGTCATGATAGTTCGTAGTTACAGCAGTAGCAACAGCAATATGCAGAAGTCCCAATTGATCTTGCAATGAGTGATCATGAAATAGGTCCAGTTGGGCGAATGAAGGATAAGATTAAGCCTAAGTTCAATAAGTTTCTCATAGTTGAAGCAAAGAAAAATTTTCTGAAATACACTTCAAAGAGAAAGTTGTAGATTGGAAGGCCAGTATAGGTTTTAGATTTCAACCGATATGGCTTGGGTGAGTTGGTTGAGTCAATTTACTAGACCAGAACGGTAAACAAATTTCTACCCCCTGTTAAGACACTCGTTCAAGAATTTTATACTAATATACCTGAGTCTATTGATTATCCAAGAAGCTTTTATTATCACAAGGTATATTGTAGAGGTCGATTGGTGAAATTTTCTCCTAATGTCATTACTACATTTTTTTATATTCCTATAGGGAGCTTCCATACTTTTGATGATAGTTTTGATATAGAGACTGTTATGAAAGAGTTGACGAGTCGTAATGATCTGGTTTGGGATCTAAAAGAGGGAATAGATCAATAATGTAACGTCTCGGCCCGTATGTGGCACTTTGCACTTCTGTGTGGCACTTCGTGGTCTCGCATGTGGCACTTTACACTATGTGTGGTACTTTGCGGTCCCCATAAACCCTCAAGCGGTGGCCCCTACATAGTCTCAAGCGATGGCCCCCATGCGCGCCTTCGAGAGCTGGCCCCCACAAAGTCTCAAGAGGTGGCCCCCACGGGTGCGCAAAGCCCAATACCCCGACCCACTGTTGGATATTATCTATTTTGGACACACAGTCTGTCACGGTTTTGCTTTTGGGTTTTGCAACCCAAAAGGCCTCTAACAGCTTAAGGAGCTCACAAGGTATTTAAGCACATATCACATCATATTTCCAAGCGATGTGGGATTTTACATTCACCCCCCCTTAGGAATCAAGCGTCCTCGCTTGATTGGGCTTATATCCTCAGGGTGACATCCCACACTTCCGGCTAGGCTAGTTACTGATACCATTTGTAACATCCCGGCCTGCGTGTGGCACTTTGCACTTCTGTGTGGCACTTCGTGGTCTCGCTTGTGGCACTTTGCACTATGTGTGGCACTTTGTGGTTCCCATAAACCCTCAAACGGTGGCCCCCATGCATGCCTTCGAGAGGTGGTCCCCACAAAGTCTCAAGAGGTGGCCCTCAAGCATGTGCAAAGCCCAATACCCTGGTCCACTGTTGGATATTGTCTGCTTTGGACACACAGTCCGTCACGGTTTTGCTTTCGGGCTTTGCAACCCGAAAGGCCTCCTACAGCTTAAGGAGCTCACAAGGTATTTAAGTACAAATCACATCATATTTTCAAGCAATGTGGGATGTTACATTCACCCCCTTTAGGAATCAAGCGTCCTCGCTTGATTGGGCTTATATCCTCAAGGTGACATCCCACACTTCCGGTTAGGCTAGGCTCTTATACCATTTGTAACATTCCAACCCGCATGTGGCACTTTGCACTTTTGTGTGGCACTTCGTGATCTCGCATGTGGCACTTTGCACTATGTGTGGTACTTTGTGGTCCCCATAAACTCTCAAGTGGTGGCCCCTACACAGTCTCAAGCGGTGGCCCCTATGTGTGCCTTCAAGAGGTGGCCCATACAAAGTCTCAAGAGGTGGCTCCCACGTTTGCGTAAAGCCCAATACCCTGGCCTACTGTTGGATATTGTCCGCTTTGGACACACAGTTCGTCACGGTTTTGCTTTCAGGCTTTGCAACCCAAAAGGCCTCCAACAGCTCAACGAGCTCACAAGGTATTTAAGCACATATCACATCATATTCCCAAGCGATGGGAGATGTTACATTTGGCTCTGATACCATTTGTAACATCCTGGCTCGCATGTGGCACTTTGCACTTGTGTGTGGCACTTCATGGTCTCGCATATGGCACTTTGTACTATATGTGACACTTTGCGGTCCCCATAAACCCTCAAGAGGTGGCCCCCACACAGTCTCAAGCGGTGGCCCCCATGCGCGCCTTCTAGAGGTGGCCCCTATGCGTGCACAAAGCCCAAATACCCCGACCCACTATTGGATATTATCCATTTTGGACACACAGTCCATCACGGTTTTGCTTTCGAGCTTTGCAACCCAAAAGGCCTTTAACAACTTAAGGAGCTTATAAGGTATTTAAGCACATATCACATCATATTCCCAAGCGATATGGGATGTTGCGAATAATACCCCAGTATGAAATATAGAGTTTTGCATAAGATGGCTCAATTTGATTGGTTTCGCTCCACTTATCAAAATCAGGTCAGAGAAGATAGAGCAAAATTATTATTCTGTTTAGGCACAAATAGACCAATTAATTTAGGCTTGTGGATATATAGGATAATTATTCAGATTGCACCATATAAGTTTGATTATCATTTGCTTGTGTTTCCTTGTTTGATTCAAGAGAAACCTTTAAAATTCTGCCAAAGCTGATCACAAAAGGCTTATTGACTAGATTGCATGACAAATCTGATTTGCCTGCTCCTCAGCCAAAACTAAGAAGAGTTACGAAAAATCCCATGAGTAATGTGGAAGAACAACTTGCTCTAATCAATGTTGCTCTAGCTGATTTTATAATGGATATCAAGGAAATCAAAGCAAAGTAGTCAACATTGGAAAGGAGACTTGAAGGCAAAGATACTGCAGATGAACAACCTCCAAGGGAAACTGATGAAATCATGAAGGAGCATCCAGAGGAGACTAGGCTAGTAGAGGAACAAGCTAAACAAACTACTGTTAGAACAGACAAGATAGTAAAGAAGAAGAAGAAGAAGAAGAAAAAGGATGCTAAGTAGAAATCTAAAGGCACTGAGCTGCAAAGATAGAAAAAAGTGAAAATTGGCAAGAAGAAATCTGCCAAGAAGCAACCTGCTTTAGAAACAGAGCCTGATGAACCACTTCCAAGAGAGCCAGCTCATGTTTCATACCTTGATGAACATTTACATGTAGAACTAGAGAAAGCAGAGTCAGCACCTCCTACTGCAGAGCATTCACATGGCCTAGCTCCTGAAGTAGAGCAGCCAACAGAGGAGATTCCATCAGCTATTGTAGTTGAATCCCTTATAGAGATGTTATACAATACTGAAACTAGTGTTGAAAAGCTTTACAAGACTATCCATAAGATTGTGACAAAAGTTACTGCCTCTTTATCAGATACAACAGGTTAGCAGGATACTCCAGTAGCTTTTGAGTAATCTATTCCCTCCACCACAGACAAAAGGTTAAAGACCAAGGCTGTCAGGTCCAAGAAAAGAACTGGAATTCCATCTTCACTTCCTGTCCACACATCTGCCAGACTTCACTGATTTGCACTCAATTTTTATTTTTGTTTCTGTTTGTTTATTTTTTGGAACTTGTTTTGAAACCGAGGGGGAGAAGAGTGGCTTCTGATTTTTATTTGTGTTTGTGTTTATTTTGTTCTGAACTGATCCTTACGTGAATTCATGGGAAGTGAGTAAGGGGGAGTCTTTATATTTGATTTGACTTATGCTTTGGTTTGTTTCTCTATAGGAATTACTTTGCTTACTTTGTATATTTGATTAGCATATTTGCATTATGTCAATGCAATTTACTTTATTTAGCTCTAATTATGTTAATGCATATAACTTTGCTTGTAAGGTATTTGATAGGTTTGTCAAAATTAGCTTTGATTATTTTTCTTTCAGATCATTTGCATTCAGTCATCTTTCTGTTATGACTGATTCTGTTATGTGCTTAATAACTAATAAGTCATTATTCCTATTGGTATAAGACTTTCCGTAATATTTGTTATGTTTGTCTTCAGTTGCCTTAGACTTGTTTTTATGTGCAGATCATTATTCAGAAATATTTTGATGTTTTCATCATAAGTTGCCAAAAAGGGAAAGATTACTAATGTCAAACGTGACATATTGGCATGTGCCATGCACATGATTATTTTGGACAAATTTGTAATTCAAACATTGTGTTATATTATTTCTTATTTTACTATTTTTAGAAGTCTATTTTAGGAAGTATTTGATTCTTATTGAATATCTCTCTAGATTAGGATATTATTCTAGTATCCTAGTTCTCTCAGAAGTATCTTTTATTTATGTCCTAGTTTACTTAGGAGTTTATTTATAATACTTCTTATATTATTGATTAGTATCCTATTCTTATCAATTGAATTTGATTGAGTTTCTACAGGATATTGGTGAGAAAGGGCAACCGGGTTTCACACTATATATATATAACGTTATTTTACATATATGTAAGTGTATGTTACGACATTTCAAGAAAAATAGTGAAGAGCTTCAACACAAAATTGGGATGCTTCTTTGATTTTGTTTTATGAGTAAGTGAGTTATTCATGTATGAGAGATTACGATCGTGCATGAATTTTGTTTATATCTGTTTGAGTTAGTATTCACTTGAGAGAACTTGCAAGTTGAGTGTTTATATAATTCAACATCAGACATCGTTATTACAATTTACTTAACAGTGTGTTGTTAAGTTGTCAGCTACAGAGAGTGGGCAGTGTCATTAGAGTTTAAGATCTTAGAGAGATTTTGTTTTATAAAGATTAGGTCAGTGTGTGAGAGTGAGTCAGTACTATAAACACACCTAAAGATTGTACAAATAAGAACTTAGTAAATTACAACTCTAAGTTGTCTATGGAAGTAGTTTTTTATAACTGAACCATGCAAATTCTCTTGTGCCATTTTATATTATAGTTTACTGTTATATTACATATAACTAACCATACTTTCAGATCTCACACGTTTGCAATAATTAATTGTATTAGATTTAAATAGAATTAAATGGTTATTTTTTTCCTAAATTTAGATAACATGATTAAATGTTATAATGTTATATACAAATAGGTTATACAATTCATTTATTATCTATCTCTCATTTATATATTTATAGAACCAGGACCCTTCCCTGATTTGAGCTTCACCTTAGTTTTTACAAATCTTGTACCGTGTAGATTTTATTAATTATAAGTTGTTGAAATCCATTACATTCTCTCTCCTCTCTCATATATTTTGTATTAATTATCAATCATGTATTTGCAAAAAATTAAGGTGAAGCTCAGATAGGAGAGCATCCTAATTCATATTCATGTGTGTTGGTTTTTTAAATGCATGTTTTTGGTTATCTAGTTTGTTTCTATATTAAATCTTATGATAAAAAATAAATTTCACAAAATAATGTATATTTAAATAAATATACTTCATACTATAATTTTTATAAATTTTAATATTTTAGGATAGAATTATCAGTTTTTTGATATTTATATAATTGAATATAAGTTTGATCAAATTAATGGTCTATAAATATTTTTAATATATGACATAAAAACATAAGTGAAAATAAAATTGATAAAGATGCAAATGTAAGAACATTGGTTAAAGACATTTCAACTTAGATTTAAATAAAATAAAAAAATATAATTTATATTTATATATTCAGACTTAAGTTCAATTTTAGATTTCTTTAACATTTAAAAAAAAAGAAAAAGAAAAAAAATTCCCTTACTTTCTAGCAACAACAGAATTGCAATTCCTTTGGAAAAATTTATAGGAGATTATTCCACAGGGATTTTAGTAATAAAATTGATGCATTTTAAATTGAAATGAGTACTTTTAATTATTAGTATAAGCTTTTAAGGTGGGAGTAAAATTAAAACAGTTCCATCCATTATGTTGTCTTTAAAAGACAAATTTATAATTTTATATCAAACATATATTACCTTCTGATTAATAGATATCAAATACTCATTTTGCTACTTAATTTAACAGGTCCTTTGTCACCAAACTCACCACTTTCTTCAAATCTCATCATAAATAATTATATATATATATATATATATATTTATATGGCCACAACTACAATACCTTACAACATTAGTTGCGATTTAAATAAAAGTTTTGTTAAACAGTAGTAATATATAATAAATGCTAAATTACTATGTTATATCTATAATATTCAATATAAATCTCAAACAGACTTCTATTAAACTTATTCTTTCAGCATGCACCATTAACATTCGATTTAAGAAGTACTTTTTCGTAGAGACTGCTTTTCTCTGCAAGAGCAATGACAAACTTTCGATGTCGTCAACAATGATCAATGAAATGCTAAAGATTGAATGATTATATGTGTCGTTTACCATAGAAATTTGCTTGGAGGACGGTTGGAATACTAATACAAACAATCAACAGAACATAGGTAATTCCTTCCAATGCAACTCTATGTTCACCTTGATTGGTGAAAGCAACATTTGTCACTCGTTTTTATAGCAAAAAAAAAAAAAAAAGAATATTATTTAGATCTCATCTAAAGAAATAACATTATGAATAAGGTCAGAGCAAACTCTTTTCTCGTTTGCAACCACCTATTCTCCTTGTTTCACTTTAATGTTCTGGGTGCTCGATCCTGGCTCCCTTAGCTTCGTTCCTTTATCAATTGCACGTAACATGTAGCATTTTTCTTATATTTTTGATACATATACCTTTCTAACTCATACATATAAATATAACTAAATAACCTTTTCATTTGCATATATATATATATATATATATATAGCTTAATCACTATAGTAGTACTCACCTTATCCATTGGATTTTGGTATTTTAGTGTCACAATCTATTTTGTTAGACGAGAAACGCTCTCATTTGAGAATATTTAAGTCCAAATGTTAGACTCTTTTTAACCCTACCACGAGATAGGAGATGTGTTGGATTCAATATGTGTGTGTGTATTCATCCTAATCATTATATACTATAACTTAAAGACTGAGTGTTGGATGTTATAATCGTTTGTCTTTTTAACATTCCATGACATAGCATGTTACCATTGCTTGTATTAACCAACATTTTGTATGGATTATTCTCAGTATTATGAATCTAACCTCTATGTTATCGCTCCATGTTCCTTGTCATCATATTATTGATTGAATTTTTTTTTATTACAGGAAACAAACATTAAATTCATGAATTAATGCTATTTATTGTTCATTTTGATTGACTATTATTATTTTAATATTCTAGCTATAAGAATTATATTATTTTGTTACTATCTTATCGTTCTTACTAATTATAAATAGGGGTTTTCCCTCACACTTATTAAAACCAAAAGGAAAAACTGGAAACTTCATAATAGAAACCTTAGCAATAATTATTGACGCTGGGTCCAAATCAGGGGTCGTGACTTTGTCATACATCTCTTGTGTACTAGATTGGTCTGTGGCTTATAAGAGGAGGGGCTACTCCCCTTACCCAACGAGGGACCTTTTTAGGACAAAGCCGTGTGGGCTCCAGCCCAAAGCAGACAATACGTCTTGGGGACGCAAGCCTTGTAAAATCCACGCACCAATAGTTGGCGTCGTCTGTGAAAACATCCATACCAGCACCCCGTCCCAGCATGCCATAACCCAACCCACTGGGGGTCCTATTGATACTGGGTCTAAATAAGAGGTGATAACTTTGTCCCACATATCTTGTGTACTGGATTGGCTTGTGGTTTATAAGAGGAGGGGGCTACGCCCCTGCCCCAACGAGGGTCTTTTTTAGGACAAGGCCGTGCGGGCTTCGATCCAAAACAGACAACACCTCATGGGGACGCAAGCCCCATAAAATCTATGCATCAACAATAATATTTATGTATCAGATTGAATAGGACATAACATAGAAATAGAAGTGAATTGATAACTTGAAAATAGTGACTATTGTCGTTAGCCCTAAGGCTACATGATAATTTTGATGATAACAATACACATTGATTCATTGTGATTTACTAACATGTTTATTTATGTGCAAGAGTAATATCATTGAAATAATTGTAAAATCAAGAAGAGGCTTATTAAAATGAAGTGTTGAAGCTAAGGAGAAGACTACATATTAAAGGCACCAAAGTTTAAGAACAAGGTTTGATTCAAGATTTTCAAATTTTAAACGGAACATTGACAAAAATGGCAGACAAGATTACAGTTTTTATGGTGGGCAGAAAATTTGGAGTTGGTGTCTTCACTTGATTAAGTTCATCTCATTTGCCTATAAAAGGAGCCCTTCTTCCATGCATTCAGTAAGTAAAAAGAGGAGCAAGAGAAGCATTCTATCAAGCAAAAAACAAGAGAAATATCAAGTCTAGAGAGCTTTTATATTCTTTATCTACTCTTTGAAGAGAGTTGTACTTTTGTTGTAAAAATTATCCTTGTTCATGTATTGTGGTGAGAGTGAGATATTCTTGTAAAGGATAAAAAGTTATCCTTGAGAGAACTCTTTTCTTGGTGAGGTTGTTCATCAAGAAGAACTCTTGATGTGGTGTTATCAAGGGTTGAAGAAGCCTTGGTGAGGTTGTTCATCAAGAAAAACTCTTGGTGTGGCGTTATCAAGAGTTGAAGGAAGTTGCCTTGGTGAGGTTGTTCATCAAGAAGAACTCTTGTTGTGGTGTTATCAAGGGTTGGAAGAAAAAGTCTTGGTGAGGTTGTTCATCAAGCAAGTTGTAAAGATTTCTACAACTTAGTGGAAAGCTTAGCTCGTGGAGCTAGGAGACTGTGGACGTAGGCAAGGTTTGCCGAACCACGTAATCGAGTTTGCACTCTCTCTATCCCTATACTCTTTACATTTACTTGCACTTTTGATTGTTCATTATTATTATTCTCTTGATTACATATTTGATAACTTCGAATTTCATCTTCTTCACCTTCATTCTCAAAGAAAGAGTAAACTAATTTTGATCTTTCAAGAAAAGTTTTACAAATCCGTTTTGATAAATAAAAACCCAATTCACCCCTCTCTTGGGTTGCCATACCTGGGTCAACAAGTGGTATCGGAGCAAGGTTGCTCATTTTTTTAAATCTTAACCGATTTTGAGCTATGGCAACTTTTAATTCAACTTCATATGTTGAGGGACTTTCTATCTAGACCTCCATTTTTTAATGGAAGTGATTACTCTTATTGGAAAACTAGAATGAGTATTTTCTTGAAATCTTTTGATTATGATTTGTGGTCTATTGTTTTGGAAGGACCTTTTATTCCTACAAAAATTGAAAATGGGGAATGCATGCTTAAAGAACCTAAAAAGTTTAGTGAAGATGATAAAAAGAAATTGAGTTTGAATGCTAAGCTATGAATGTGTTATATTATGCTCTAGATAGAAATGAGTTTAATAGAATATCTACTTGTTCTACGGCACAAGAAATATGGCACACACTTGAAGTAACTCATGAAGGAACTAGTCAAGTTAAAGAATCTAAAATTAGTATGCTAGTTCATAGTTATGAGCTTTTTAAGATGAAAACGGATGAATCAATTTCTAAAATGTTTACTAGATTTACAGATGTTATTAATAGTTTGAAATCTCTTGGTAAATCTTATTCTAATGTTGAAATGGTGAGAAAGATTCTTAGGTGTTTACCAAAATCTTGGGAGCCAAAAGTGACGGTTGTTAGCCCTAAGGCTATATGATAATTTTGATGATAACAATACACATTGATTCATTGAGATTTACTAATATATTTATTTATGTGCAAGAATAAGATTATTGAAATAATTATAAAATCAAGAAGGGGTTTATTAAAATGAAGTGTTGAAGCTTAGAAGAAGACTACATGTTAAAGGCATCAAAGTTTAAGTACAAGGTTTGATCAAGGAATGTGATATATGAGCAATGTTCTATCAATTGGTCATATATTTCTCTACAAATGTCCAAATAATGTGATTCTTGAGCCTTTGGAAACTTACTCAATTTATAACATTTCATATGTTTTAAAGAAATTCAAATTTTAAGTGCAAGATCGTCCAAATCATCATGCAAAGTGAAAGACAAATGGAAGCAGCTGACATGAGCACCGAATACTCTTTTGGACATATCTTGAGCTAGAAAAATCAAAATGACTTGACTCTTGTGGCATTAGAAAGATGACTTAATGGGGCACATTTCATATGTTTTGAAGAAATTCAAATTTCAAATGGAAGACCGACATAATTGACATGCAATTTGGTGGACTGACACAGAGAAGAAAAATCAACTCACATAAGCACCAAATGGTGTTTTAGCCATATCTTAAGATAGAGATATCTAATTGCTTTGATTCTTAATGTTTTGGAAAGCTTATTCAAATATTAAGATCTTTTATGTTTTGAAGAAATTCAAATTTCAAATGGAAGGCTGACAGAATTATCATTCAAGTCAGTGGACAGACACATGGAGGAAAAATCAAGTCACTTGAGCACCAAATGGTGTTTTGGCCATATCTTGAGCTACAGATATCCAAATGACTTGGTTTTTGATGCGTTGGAAAGCTTATTCAAATGTGCAGATCTTTTATGTTTTACAGATTTTCAAATTTCAAACGGAACATTGACAAAAATGGCAGACAAGATTACGGTTTTTATGGTGGGCAGAAAATTTGAAGATGGTGTCTTCACTTGATTAAGTTCATCTCATTTGCCTATAAAAGGAGCCATTCTCCCATGCATTCAACAAGTCCAAGAGAAGCATTTTATCAAGCAAAAAAAAAAAAAACAAGAGAAATATTAAGTCTAGAGAGCTTTTATATTCTTTATCTACTCTTTGAAGAGAGTTATTCTTTTGTTATAAAAATTATCTTTGTTCTTGTATTGTGGTGAGAGTGAGATTTTCTTGTAAAGGATAAAAGTTATCCTTGAGAGAACTCTTTCCTTGGTGAGGTTGTTCATCAAGAAGAACTCTTGGTGTGGTGTTATCAAGAGTTGAAGGAAAAAATCTTGGTGAAGTTGTTCATCAAGCAAGTTGTAAAGTATTCTACAACTTAGTGGAAAGCCTAGCTTGTGGAGGAGCTAGGAGCCCGTGGACGTAGGCAAGGTTTGCCGAACCACGTAAATTGAGTTTGCACTCTCTCTATCCCTATACTCTTTACATTTAATTGCACTTGAGATTATTTATTATTGCTATTCTCTTGATTGCATCTTAGATAACTTCTATTTTCATCTTCTTCACCTTTATTCTCAAAAGAAAGAGTAAACTAATTTTGATCTTTCAAGAAAAGTTTTACAAATCCGTTTTGATAAATAAAAACCCAATTCACCCCCCCTCTTGGGTTGCCATACCTGGGTCAACAAGTGGTATCAGAGCAAGGTTGCTCTTTTTTTTTTTAAATCTTAACCGATTTTGAGCTATGGCAACTTTTAATTCAACTTCATATGTTGAGGGGCTTTCTATCTCTAGACCTCCATTTTTTAATGGAAGTGATTACTCTTATTGGAAAACTAGAATGAGTATTTTCTTGAAATCTTTTGATTATGATTTATGGTCTATTGTTTTGGAAGGACCTTTTGTTCCTACCAAAAATTGAAAATGGAGAAAGCATGCTTAAAGAACCTAAAGAGTTTAGTGAAGATGATAAAAAGAAATTGAGTTTGAATGCTAAAGCTATGAATGTGTTATATTGTGCTCTAGATAGAAATGAGTTTAATAGAATATCTACTTGTTCTACGGCACAAGAAATATGGCACACACTTGAAGTAACTCATGAAGGCACTAGTCAAGTTAAAGAATCCAAAATTAGTATGCTAGTTCATAGTTATGAGCTTTTTAAGATGAAATCGAATGAATCAATTTCTGAAATGTTTACTAGATTTACGGATATTATTAATAGTTTGAAATCTCTTGGTAAATATTATTCTAATGTTGAAATGGTGAGAAAGATTCTTAGGTGTCTACCAAAATCTTTGGGAGCCAAAGGTGACGGCAATTCAAGAAGCAAAGGACCTCACCAAACTACCATTAGAAGAACTTATGGGTTCTCTCATGACTCATGAAATCACCTTGAAGGAGAACGAAGAAGATTTCAAGAAAAAGAAAAATATCTCTTTCAAATCTTCAACAAAAGAAGATGATGAGTCCAACGATGAAGGAGATGATGAAGATCTTGCATTCATCACAAGAAAGCTAAAAAGGATGATTAGAAGAAACCAAGGATTCAAGAAGAATTCTAGAGGGAAGTACAAAGGGAAAAGCTCAAAGCAAGATAAGAAAAATGATCAAGTCATTTGCTATGAGTGCAAGAAATCGGGACATGTAAAGATGGATTGTCCTTACTTCAAAAGTCAAAACAAGAAATCCAAAGCAATGAAAGCCACAAATTGGGATGATAGTGAAGCTAGCTCTACCGAAGAAGAAGATTGTGAAGTGGCAAACATGTGCTTCATGGCTTTAAGTGACGATGAGGTAAGTATTCTAAACTATGATCTTAAACTTTCATATGATGAATTACTTGAAGCATTCCAAAATTTACATGTGCAAATTGATAAGAAAAACTCAAAAATCAATGCTTTCAAAAAGAAGTCAAAAATCATGTTATCTCAATTAGAAAAGTTGGTAGAAATAAATGAAGCTTTAGAAAATGAAAATGAAATTTTAAAGCAAAAAGATTTTGAAAGTTTGCAAAGTCAAAAATATTTTTTTAAAACTGAAAATGAGATTTTAAAACAAAAGGATTTTGATAAATTAGAGAAAGAAAATGTTATTTTGAAAAAGGAAAATAATGACTTAAGAAATATTGTTGATCGTTTTTTACAAAAAGCACAAAACATTTGAATTCTATGTTACAAAACCAAAGGTGTGTTTTTGATAAAAGAGGCTTAGGATATAAAACTCATAAAAATCAAAAGTATTTTAAAAATTATTTTGCTCATGCATCTTTTAGGAATAATCCTAATCATTCATGTACTTATTGTGGAAGAAAATGACACAATATGCATTCTTGCTCCATTAAAAGAAATTCTAATTTGAAACAAATATGGGTTCCAAAAAGTATCATAACTAACCCCCAAGGACCCAAGAACTTTTGGGTACCAAAAAGTTACTCCTTGAATGTTGATTGTAGAGACAAAGGATTGGCAAACACAAGTGGTACTTAGATAGTGGATGCTCAAGGCATATGACCGTAGATGCCTCCAAATTCTCAAGATTAATCATGAAGAAAGGAGGATAGTGACCTTCGGTGATGATGCCAAAGGAAGGGTAATCGGACATGGTGATATTGGTAACCCTTCTTCACCTATTGTTAAAGAGGTTTTGCTTGTTTATGATTTAAAACATGATTTGATTAGCATTAGTCATTATGTGATAAGGGATATTTGTTGCTTTTGAGCCTAATAGATGTGTGATTAGGAGGTTAGTAACAATAGACAATTCTTTGTTGGTAAAAGATGTGTAATATTTATACAATTGATATTGATGTTAATGATCATGTAAAAAATTATTTCATTGTTAATCATGATGCTTGTTTATGGCATAGAAGGTTAGGTCATGCTAGCATGGACACAATTTCAAAAATTTTTAAAAATGATTTAGTTGATGGTTTTCCAAAAATAAAATTTGAAAAGGATAAAATTTGTGATGCTTGTCAATTTGGAAAACAAGTGAGAACTTCTTTTAAACAAAAGAAATTTATTTCAACAAATAAACCTCTACAATTACTTCATTTGGATTTATTTGGACCATCAAGAACTCAAAGTCTTGGTGGAAAGTATTATGTTTTTGTTCTTGTGGATGATTATTCAAGATTCACTTGGGTGTTATTCTTGAAAACTAAAAATGAGGCCATACAAGCTTTTTCAAAATTCACAAAAAGAGTCCAAAATCAAAAAGGGCATTCTATTGTATCCATTAGAAGTGATCATGGTGGTGAAGTAGACAATGTCGCGTTTGAAAATCTTTGTGGTGAAAATGGTTTTGACCATAATTTTTCCGCACCTAGAACTCCACAACAAAATGGTGTTGTTGAGAGGAAAAATAGGACTATCCAAGAAATGGCTAGGACCATGTTGCTTGAAATAATTTGCCAAAATATTTTTGGGCCGAAGCCGTTAATACCGCATGCTTTATAATCAATAGAGTCCATATTAGAGCTTTAATAAAGAAAACTCTTTATGAACTTTGGAAAGGAAGAAAACCCAACATTGGATTTTTTAAAGTTTTTGGATGTAAATGTTTTATTTTAAACACCAAGGATAACTTGGAAAATTTGATGCAAAAGCCGATGTTGGAATTTTTGTTGGCTACTCCAACCATAGTAAAGCATATAGAGTTTTAACAAAAAGACTCTTACTATTGAAGAATCTATGCATGTTGAATTTGATGAAACTAATGTTATTTCTTCAACGAATTTAGATGATGATATTGTTGAGGTAGAAAGGCAAATCAAGGAATCAAGGCTTGATGAAAAGAGCCAAGATGAATTACAACTTCAACAAGAAAGCTTGAGGAAGTAAATGATTCTTCCCAAGAATTACCAAAGGAATGGAGGTACGCAAAAGCTCACCCTAAAGATCTCATTATTGGTGAACTATCACAAGGTATGAAAACTATATCTTCTTTTAAGAACTTTTGTAATCATTTTGCTTTTGTCTCTCAATTTGAACCAGAATCTTTTAAAGAAGCCGCAAATGACGAAAGTTGGATTTTGGCTATGCAAGAAGAATTGAATCAATTTGAGAGAAATCAAGTTTGGGATTTAGTCCCTAGACCTAAAAATCATTCTATTATAGGCACTAAATGGATTTTTAGAAATAAAGTAGATGAAAATGGCACCATTATTAGAAACAAAGCTAGACTTGTTGCTCAAGGATACAATCAAGAAGAACGTATTGATTATGAGGAAACTTTTGCACCGGTTGCTAGATTAGAATCCATTAGAATGTTGTGTGCATTTGCATGTTATAAAATTTTACATTATATCAAATGGATGTCAAAAGTGCATTTTTAATGGTTACATTATGGAGGAAGTATATGTAGAGCAACCTCTTGGTTTTCAAAATCATGATTTTCCAAACCATGTTTTCAAACTCAAAAAGGCACTTTATGGCTTGAAACAAGCACCAAGAGCATGGTATGATAGATTGAGCAAATTTCTCATTGATAATGGTTTCGAAATGAAAAAAGTTGATACTACTCTTTTTGTTAAAACAAAAAATGATGATTTATTAATTGTTCAAATCTATGTTGATGATATTATATTTGGTGCTACTAATATTTCTATGTGTGAAGAATTTTCCAAGTGTATGCAACAAGAATTTGAAATGAGCTTAATGGGAGAATTAAATTTCTTCCTTGGACTTCAAATCAAGCAATCAATAGATGGGATCTTTATTAATCAAGCTAATTACACAAGAGATCTTCTCAAGAAGTTTGGCATGGATAATTCAAGGACATATAACACACCTATGGGTACATTAACCAAGCTTGACAAAGATGAGAAAGGAAAAGATGTTGAGGTAACAAAATATCGAGGTATAATTGGCTCTCTTTTGTATTTAACTGCTAGTAGACCTGATATTATGTTTAGTGTGTGTATGTGTGCTAGATTTCAATCTTGTCCAAAGGAATCTCACCTTAAGGCTGTCAAAAGGATATTTAGATATCTTCTTGGAACCATAAATCTAGGTCTTTGATATCCTAAGTGTGATAATTTTGATCTATTTAGTTATTCCGATGCGGACTTTGCTGGAAGTCTTCTTGATAGAAAGAACACTAGTGGCTCTTGCCATTTTCTAGGACATGCATTAGTATCATGGTTTAGTAGAAAACAAAATTCTGTTGCATTATCAACCGCGGAAGCCGAGTATATTGCAGTAGGAAGTTGTTGTGCACAAGCTCTTTGGATGAAACAATTTTAAAAGATTATGGTGTGGTATTTGATCACATTCCCATCAAATGTGACAATACAAGTGCCATTAACATTTCAAAAAAATCCAATACAACACTCCAGGACTAAGCATATAGAGATTAGACATCATTTTATTAGAGATCATGTGCAAAAAGGTAATATTTCTTTAGAATTTGTTCCCACCGAAAAACAATTAGCCGATATATTTACTAAACCCCTTAGTCAAGATAGATTTAGCATAATTAGAAGAGAATTAGGCATGTTGGATATGTCTTAATTTTGTTTTTATATGATAATCTTTGAAAGGTAGCATATGTTAATGGGGAGAATATATTTAGGGGGAGTAGTTAATTTAATTACATTTTTTTGATGATAACAAAAGGGGGAGAAATAGTTGGATTGCTTATATTCATAACAAGTGCCATTCTTTTTGCTTATTATTGATTTTATTTTCATTCTTGATTTTAGATTATATTTTAAAGCAATCAATGGTTTGTCATCATCAAAAAGGGGAGATTGTTAGCCCTAAGGCTACATGATAATTTTGATGATAACAATACACATTGATTCATTGAGATTTAATAATATATTTATTTATGTGCAAGAATAAGATTATTGAAATAATTATAAAATCAAGAAGGGGTTTATTAAAATGAAGTGTTGAAGCTTAGTAGAAGACTACATGTTAAAGGCATCAAAGTTTAAGTACAAGGTTTGATTCAAGGAATGTGATATATGAGCAATGTTCTATCAATTGGTCATATATTTCTCTACAAATGTCCAAATAATGTGATTCTTAAGCCTTTGGAAAACTTACTCAATTTATAATATTTCATATGTTTTAAAGAAATTCAAATTTTAAGTGTAAGATCGTCCAAATCATCATGCAAGTTGAAAGACAAATGGAAGCAGCTGACATGAGCACCGAATACTCTTTTGGACATATCTTGAGCTAGAAAAATCAAAATGACTTGATTCTTTTGGCATTAGAAAGATGACTTAATGGGGCACATTTCATATTTTTTTGAAGAAATTCAAATTTCAAATGGAAGGCCGACATAATTGACATGCAATTCGTTGGACTGACACAGAGAAGAAAAATCAACTCACATGAGCACCGAATGGTGTTTTGGCCATATCTTAAGATAGAGATATCCAAATTCTTTGAATCTTAATGTGTTGGAAAGCTTATTCAAATATGAAGATCTTTTATGTTTTGAAGAAATTCAAATTTCAAACGGAAGGCTGACAGAATTATCATTCACGTCGGTGGACTGACACATGGAGGAAAAATCAAGTCACATGAGCACCGAATGGTGTTTTGGCCATATCTTGAGCTACAGATATCCAAATGACTTGATTCTTGATGCGTTGGAAAGATTATTCAAATTTGCAGATCTTTTATGTTTTACAGATTTTCAAATTTCAAACGTAACATTGAAAAAAATGGCAGACAAGATTACGGTTTTTATGGTGGGCAGAAAATTTGGAGATGGTGTCTTCACTTGATTAAGTTCATCTCATTTGCCTATAAAAGGAGCCATTCTCCCATGCATTCAAAAAGTGCAAGAGAAGTATTCTATCAAGCAAAAAACAAGAGAAATATCAAGTCTAGAGAGCTTTAATATTCTTTATCTACTCTTTGAAGAGAGTTGTACTTTTGTTGTAAAAATTTACTTTGTTTTCTTCAGTATTTGTGTTGAGAGTGCATCTTCTTGTAAAGGATAAAAGGTAATCCTTGAGAGAACTCTTTCCTGGTGGATGTTGTTCATCCACGAAGAACTCTTGGTGTGGTGTTATCAAGAGTTTGAAGGAAGTTGCCTTGGTAAGGTTGTTCATCAAGAAGAACTCTTGGTGTAGTGTTATCAAGGGTTGGAAGAAAAAGTCTTGGTGAGGTTGTGCATCAAGCAAGTTGTAAAGATTTCTACAACTTAGTGGAAAGCTTAGCTCGTGGAGCTAGGAGCCCGTGGACGTAGGCAAGGTTTGCCGAACCACGTAAATTGAGTTTGCCCTCTCTCTATCCCTTTCCTCTTTACATTTACTTGCACTTGTGATTGTTCTTTATTGCTATTCTCTTGATTGCATTTTATTTTCATCTTCTTCACCTTTATTCTCAAAGAAAGAGTTAAATAATTTTGATCTTCAAATAAAAGTTTTACAAATCCGTTTTGATAAATAACAACCCAATTCACCCCCCCTCTTGGGTTGCCATACCTGGGTCAACAAGTGGTATCAGAGCAAGGCTGCTCAATTTTTTTTTAAATCTTAATCGATTTTTGAGCTATGGCAACTTTTAATTCAACTTCATATGTTGAGGGACTTTCTATCTCTAGACCTCCATTTTTTAATGGAGGTGATTACTCTTATTGGAAAACTAGAATGAGTATTTTCTTGAAATCTTTTGATTATGATTTGTGGTCTATTGTTTTGAAAGGACCTTTTGTTCCTACCAAAA
>SNVD02005118.1:0-21652 GCA_013180625.2 Boswellia sacra
CTTCTATGAGTCAGGATTTGCCTTCCCATCCAGTTTTCTTTATAAAAAAAAACAAACCAAATCATGGCAAAACAGGGTCGTTTTGCTAGTCAGATTCCCTAGCTATAAACATCGAACTCATCACGAAATTGTGTCCATAGATTAAGCAATTCACGCTGAACAAGTCCACAAGAATGTGACTCGAGAGTTAACAAATCATTATCCATCGACTCATTACTCAAACCATTCTTAATAAATGAAAGTTTATCTTCTCTATTCCTGGACACAAAACCTAATGAACGACAAGTCTGGTTACAATTCCATCTAGCACATTTATAACATAATTGTAACCTTTTCGCTCTTCGCCTCTTGGCGTAGTAGCTTTTTCCTAGACCAGGCATGTATTTTGCGAGATTAATGTCCGGCTCACCGGAAAATCTCACCTTGGCTTCGATAAGCCATCGGATATCAGCAGGCACATTTAGGAGCATCAATGCCCAAAGTCTAGTCATTCGTACTTTATAAATTTTAAACATAGCATTTTGAGGAAGTGAAGGGAAATATTTACGAAGGTTAGACAGAAAGATATCGGCATCCATTGAAGAGGAGAAAAGGAAAGATATTACCGATAATGCGATCGGGTTTGTTTTTCTCCAAGATATGCACGTTTCAAACCTTTGGCGAATGACTTCAACTTCCGTTTGGATGTTTCCACAAGCTGCTGCACAAATGAGCTCAAAGCACAGAGTAATCAAATTAAACAAAAGAAAGGAAAAGAAAAGAGCAAAAACGAAACTAAAGACACATAAAAGAGATAACAACACAATAGCAAACAAAAGTCAAAAACAAGTAAAAAATATAAAAACAAATGAGACAGATGGCAAAGAGAGATAAAACCTGATCAATTTGATGGCCTACGAAAGGAATCTCCTCGAGACACAAAAATCGATCATTATTACCTCATTTTATTTTTCTTTTCTTCTTTTTTTTTTATTTTTCAAAAACATTGGGTTGCCTCCCAATAAGCGCTTGGTTTAACGTCCTCAGCCCGACGTTGGTTCCATCATGGGAGGATCCAATTTCTGTTGTGCTTCTCTAATGGGCTTGGATCCCTCTTCTAACAAGATACGGTCAATGCATATGGATGGGCCTTGGATTTCAACAATTGTCCACTCAATAGCTATTTTGTGATCTGTAAGTATTCGGACGAGTTTATCTTCTTGTATTCGTGCAAGGCCCATTTCCATTGTAACTCGCAAAGTATCATTCTCACCCAAGAATCCATAATTCAAATGATCTGGAAGTGACTTAAGCTCCAAGGTATTGGCTTTCATCACAGAAGGAAGAATTTCTCATTAGATAAAGGCAATTCAATGTACGAAACATCATACCTATTTGTGGTGATAGCTATAGTCTCATCCAAGCTTGTCACAGCTTCCTCCACTTCTTTAGACACTTGTATCAGCTTTCTTGGTTCTTTGAAACTTTCTATCCTTATGTGTTCACTAATAGCAACATCCACTCCATTCTTGCGAGTTAACTCAAAACATTGTTGTGGCAAATAATCAATAACGTCAACTGCAAAAACAGAATGTAAGTCATTAGAGTACCTCATTTCCTCAAAAATATTAAAACATATCACCTTGCCATCAAACTCTATGGTCAAAGTGCCATAATGAACATCAATCTTGATTCTAGCAGTTTTCGAGAATGGCCTCCTAAAAGAATCGGTGTTGGATTAGGAGATGTCTCATCCTCTATTTTAAGGACATAGAAGTCTGCTGGAAAAACCAATTGATTCACCTGCACAAGCACATCTTCCACAACTCTTTTGCGATATGCATTAAAAATGATCAGCAAACTGAATGGTAATACCAGTTTTTTTGCAAAAGGTCCAAGATTTAAAGAAGCATAAATAGAATATGGCATGACATTAATAGATGCTCCTAAATCTAATATAGCTCTTTCAAACTTGGTATTACCAATGGTGCATGGAATGATGAACGTACCTGGATCTTTGCATTTTGGAGGATTTTTCTTTGCAATACAGTGAAACATTTTCCTCCACACTTACTTTCTCATTTCCCTTCGAACTTTCTCTTGTTGGTGCATAACTCCTTGAGAAATTTTGTACAACGAGGTACTTGCTCAATAGCATCCAGAAGTGGTATATTTACCTCGATTTTGTGAGAAGTTTCCAGGATTTCTTGTTCTTGTTTCTCCTTCGATTTTGCAAATCTACTAGGAAAAAGTGGAGGAGAAACATATGAAGGAATGGGAGTTATAGGATTTACCTGAGAAGTCAGTGTTTTGTTCATGGTGGAAGTGGTGTCATCTCCTTCATCAGTTTGTGATTTCATTGGCAGGACATCTAATTGCTCTTCATTTTGCAAAGTTATCGCACAAGAATTCTCTCTTGAATTGATCATCGTTTGACAAGATAATTCTTCTGAGCCTTGGCCCTCGAATTTGCTCATGCTAGTGGCCAATTGTCCCATTTGATTTGCCAGGTTTTGGATACTTGCCCCAGTTTCCTGCTGGAATTGCATTGTGTTAGTGGCAAGTGCATTAACAATGTCCTGGAGAGACATACCTGAGCTTTTGTGAAGCTGGTTGCGGTGCTGGATGTGGCATTGGTGGTGGTGGCATTTGAAAAGGTTGCTACACTCTAGGTTGATTGAAACCTTGTGGCCGATTTGGTATCACATTTGGAGTGATTGGTTGATGATTCCAGTAACTGAAATTATGTTGATCTTCCCATCCAGCATTGTAAGTGCTAGAGAAAGGATCATACCATTGCCTCGTTTGTCCTGGAAATCCACCCATGGCATTGGCTTGTTCCATAAATTCTTCTTGTAAAGTTGGATACATGTCGATTGGATGCTCCATCATAGAATATATCCCACATTCATAAGATTTTTGCATATCTCCTACAGCCATGTTTTCCACAAGAGAGGTTAGCTCAGAAAGTTGTTGTTCAATGTTCGGAGTGCTTACCTCATTTACTCTCCATGGTACTTGTGGCTCAAATCCGCTACTGAATTGATAGAAGTTTACTGCCATGTTGTCTAAACACAAACAATCAGAAAGAAAAACAAAGAAAATATGAATCAACAATGAAAACAAAATAACAAATCGATTAGAAAATCAATCCCCGGCAACGGCGCCAAAAACTTGATGCGTTCGAAACTAGCAAGTATACTAGTCGCACAAGTAATAAAGTGATAAGTAAGATATCGTTCCCACGAGGATTGATTCTAATTGAATTTGTTATTTCCAGCAACAATAAACTAAACAGGGGGGATTTTTGTTGAATGCTTTACTAAATGAAATAAGAATGCAAGTAAAGAATAACAAAACAGAAAGTAAATTTGAATGAAAAATCAATGGGAGAAAGCTGGTTAAGGGATCCTTCTCTACCACAAGATATGGATTTGCGAATTAATTGTAGAATTGTCATCTAATTACAGCATTGAAGTTATCAACCGTAGATAATAACAAGCTCTATTACCCCAATCTTTCCTTACTTTGTTGTTAAATAAAACAAGCTCTTTATTTAATCTCTATCCATTAAACAACCTAGAACAAGCTCTCTGAGTTTAATTCAATGGATGCATTATGATAAGAAAGATAGGTTGATCTAAGCAATAAACACACAAGCTCGGATTATTTAACTTAGGTTATATTCTCCAATTGTAATCTCTGATCACAATTTTGCTACTAATGATTAGAAATTCAAGACAATTACGGATCAAGATTTCTAGTCTAGCAATAAATCACAACCAGATTATATTCAGTTGGCCACTCAAATACAATCAGCAAGCAATCATAAGCATTAAATATGGGAGAATACAAGCAACTTCAATTAGAGAATTGGATAACAATTCCTTACACAATCAACTTACAAAAACCATATCAGGGGCTTTGAAATCACCCTCAACCAATTCAGATTCAGTTACACATGTTTAAGAACGTGGTAAATACAATACAACATGGAGACATTCCAGAAAATGAAAGGGAAGGGAAAAACTTAGCAAATTTGATGTAATTCTCTTTGGATTGTAGTTCTTCCTCTTTCCAAGCTTCCTTTCTCCTTCAAGAACTCCAAGAGATGAAAGAATTCCAGAGCTGCAGCCTCCACCACGTTCTCCCCTCTCAAGTTATGAAAATAAAACCCTAAATGTGTTTAAATACTCTGCTACAGTGACTTGCTACAGTGCCCCGTATTATACATGCTACAGTGGCTTGTGGAATTATATTTCTATACATCTCACACTGTTTTGATTACAACTTTTGGTACACTGAATGGATTTATAAACCGTAAATTTCTCCAGAAAATAGACTTCGAGAGCTTTCCAACGGTATATAATATGTCATCGGGTTCATTGTATATCAATACAATTAAATCCGAGAAGATGGTTGACTAGCAGAGGTGAAAATGAAGGGTTTTACTCCATTTTTGTGCAAGTTGCTCCAAAACTCCTACAAACATCAAAACCACACAAAAACATAAAAATACCAAGGAATATAGCAAAGAAACATGGACGAATTGATATAAAAGTAATACATAAATGGACACCTATCAGTAGGCTTGGTTCTAATGCTTATGCGCTTGATTTGCCTTCTGATTGGAGTATCAATCCAATTTTTAATGTGGCAGACTTGTTTCCTTACCAAGGACATTTCGAGTCTCCAGCTATTTTTGATGTTCCTGCAGGTTCTCCTACTATTGTCATACCTTGTTTGCCTCTGTTCGATCCTTCACCGACTGATGAGTCGATCGCATTTTGGATGACCACTTTGTTGCTTCTATTATTAGTGGTTTTCGTCGTTTCCTTGTTCGTTGGAAGGGACGACCAGCCGATGTTGAAACTTGGCTTCTTGAGGATGAGCTCCGTCGCATCAATTCCCATGCTTTAGATTTTTACTTGCAGTCCCACTCCTCCGGAGACAAGTCTTTCTAAGTTGGGGGGAATTGATGTAGCATGGCTTATTTTATTGTTAGGGTTATTATAGTCTTTTAGTGTTTATTTAATTAGGGTTTTATATAATTTGGGAAATTATCAGTTTAGGGATTTTGACTTATCCTAATTTGACTCAAATTCCAATATATCTTGATTAGTATAAATATAGGGTTTCATTATTATTTTGTTAGACATTGATTATTTGATATATATTAAAGGAGTATTTAGATATATTGTTGGTTGATTGTTTGTGAGTGTGAGTGTTTGATTAGAAATTATTTGTTCTTGATTTTGGTTTGTTCCTGTTACGGATTCCCCATCAGATACACATGAACAAAAGACATTTACACCGAAATAGTAGTAAAGAGGCTTCTCCCAATTCGAAACATATAGAAGTTCTCAAAACATATAGAAACCAAGCGAAAAGCAAGAGCAGAGCCACATTGTCAAAAAATTAGGGGGCCAGTTCACGACTATTTTTTTCTAACATAAAAAATGTAAAAGTACATAATATAAATTACTATTAGAAGATTAAAACATAATTAAGCACTAAAAATATAGAATAGACAAAAAAAAATGACAATATTAAAAAGATTTATAATTCATGTATCAAAAAATCGAAATGGAACTTGGTGTTCTTCCAAATTTTGAAAATCATCTATAATTGATAACATGTTAAATGTTTTAGCAATTTCCTTCTCATTGTACATAATCATCGATTTTGTAAGAATTTCATCTTTTATTTTGTTGCAAATACTTGTCTTAATAATACGTAATGCCAAAACACACCTCAAAAGCTGCAGTAAAAATGGATAGAGTAAGCACAAGCACCATTATTGATTCTGTAAACCAATGGCTACACTGTTGATCTTCTAGTCCTTACCAACCGTTGACATAAATAAAAAATTGTTGATAATTTTCTAATTTTAATTGTTGAACTATATTATGCTCATTTAATGTTGAAGCTAAATTTTCAAGAGTTCCTTTTTTATAATCCGTAAAGTCTTTCAGATAAAACACGTCTACCAATTGCTAATATCATCAGCTCTAAAAGATTCACCCGTTTCTTAAGGATCCAAGGATGAAAAAAGTATAAGCAACTCTACCGCATTTGTTCTTGTAACTAAGAATCTATTATAGAATAGAAAATATCTACTCGATATATAATGTCACTCTATTAGTTAATTTTTTTATGTTTTATTCATAGTGTTTCATTTTTTTTTTTAAATAACGTTACAAGCGTTATATCACCTATCTTCAATCCATTTGGATAATTTAAAATGTTTCCTTAAACAAAAAATAATAATATATATTTTTATTACAAGAAGTTTGAATATTGATGACTAGAGGCGGTGTGACTAAGAAAGGACCAAATCTTCAATATCTCAGGCATCGTAGGGTTAATAGAATTTCAAAATATTTTATGTATTTGTCTGGTGTAAAATTCTAACTTTATTTTGGAAATTTTTCATTGTATCATATCTCTTATTTATATATCTTTTATTCTTTACTAGTAAAATTAAATTTCTTGTTCCAATAAAAAATTTCTTAAAAAGTTTTATTAATGTGTATATTAGGTATATTATTGATATGATATTTCAATTTAGTCCAGTCTAATACAAATTTTTGGATCTGCCGCTGCCATATTGGAAATGAATTAATTGTCATAATAAAGCATATAAACATGGCTAAAGAGTTCAACGATGTCAATAGCTGACCCTAAACCAACTTGAAATCACCAACAATGCTGGCTAGACACATTGCTAGCCTCCCTTCCCGAGTTCCCACCTGCTTGGCGTCTGGTATTTTAAGGTCTCTAGTTTTTTATTAGGAATTTTTTTAATTTCAACAGTGGAAGTGTACAGGAAGTTAATTTTTTCAACAGTTATCAAAGTAAGTTACACATGCATATATATATTTCTGCATAAAAACACACACATTAGAGTATATCGAGCATAATATGTGTCTTCCATACAATAACAAACACGGAATTTTATCTTGGAGGGTCTTCTTTAATTTTTTTTTAGAAAACCTCAATAGTACATAAGAAATTATTAATAAAAAAATACATATGGACAGGAGACATAATGAATATTATCTTTCAAAATTAAATAATCTTAATACAATAAATAAAAATATAAAATTCTAATGCTTAATAATTTATTCTATAAAGACATAAATTATCTTTAATGACGAGTATCTATATTAAAAAAATATTGCATATTTAGCTCAGTGTCATGTATAAAGAAAATATTTTTATTTATAGTCTTAGATTAACGTTAAAATTCAAATTTTGAGTTCTATATTTGAAATTTACAAATAAACCTTTTACACTAATTTCAAGATAACTTTGTATTGAATTGTTAATATTTTTCTTAGACACGATGATATGAAATTAAAAACAAACTCTCTTTTAAAATATCTCTCCATATTTTTTCTAAAAAAAAATTATTATTTTACAATAACCATTATATTTTATCCAAAAATACTACAAATGCATAAAAATAATAAAAAGACTCAAACATAATTTTTTTTTTAAAATGAAGTTTACAAATGTGTACACTTATTGATACGTATAAATTATAAAGGGAATAACATAATACAAATAAGATATATAATATAGTTATAAAAGTGTAAGTTTGATAAGCAACTAATGTGAGAGAGAGAGACAGAGAGAGAATCCAAAAATAAGTTTTTTTGTTTAAGAAGGGCGTAACAAAACTATTATAAGTAAGGGAGCAAAAGAAAGTTTTTAAATTCTAAGAGGGCCCCTCCAACCCCCCACACCAAACCCACCAACCCTCGCGTCACAGCCTATGCTTCTACGTGCCAAGACATACACATACATTTATAACAAGAAACCATTTTATTGGTTTACCAAATAGATCGACTGAGGTACGATGTATATATATTATTCTATTACTATTATGATCTCTAATGCGACATGCGTATGTCCATAGATTACAGAGAATAATTAATACTAATTAAATAAAATACGAAGAGAGCGAAACTTAGTATGCATAATTAGTGAATTTCTAGGAACGAAGAGAGAATTAGCAATTTATTTATAATTTCACGTCAAGAGAGCATATTTTATAGACTATAGTAATTGACGTATATAAGTTAACTTTTACTATTTCAAAGTAATTGACTCGGTTGAATTTGTCATCCCAGGCTTTGCAAACTTTTACTATTTCAAAGTAATATTATTGGGTCGGCTGAGTCTCTAGGTGTTGTTTGTAAAAAAAAAAAAAAAAAATAGTATTCAAAAGAAACCAACCAATTGCTGCAGATCTAGCACCCCGTTTCTTGAAGCATTTCCCATAGTAGGGATTAAATCACAGAATTGTTTATAAAAGAAGAGATCATGTAGCTTTTCAACGCATGTGGAAAATTAAATGATAAAAAAATCAAGTAAAGCTATGGGTATATTTTGAATTATTTATGCCAACTTTTCAGAGAATCGAGTTAATAAAGCATTGGCAATTATCTTTTAAGCTAAAAGGAATTTGTTTTCATAGGCCAAGGGGGCATGGGCCCCACTGAAAAATTTAATTGTATCTCTTAAGTTTTAATAGTTACAAATAATACCTCAAAAAAGCCTTTATATAAAAAATACTTAATTTTGACAAGTATATCCTTCTGCCATGGGTTCAACCTTAATTTTAATTGTTATTTTTGACAAGTATAATCAAAAGACTTTTAAAACTTATATATATGTTAGAAAATTCTTTCTTGAAACTATAATATAAAACTTATATATGAAAAAATTATATAATTTTTAATTTATTTGAAAATTATTTGAAATATAATTAAATCTGAATTATTATATATTTATCTTCTCTTATTTATCTGAATTATTATATATTTATCTTCTCTTATTTATCTTAATTCTAGAGTAGATGGTGCCCCTCTAAAGAAAATTTATGAGTCCACCGCTGCTTATTTTATTATTTAATATATAACAAATGGCGGTAATATGCTTCCTCTTAGATCTTTCTAAAGTTAAAATTAGATTATACTATCTGCCAATCTATAGTTTTTGACTTTTTGTTTATGGAATTTCCTGTTTTTTCCACTATTAATTCTTAATTGTTTTTTGCTTCCTCTTTTTATCCTTAAAAAAATTGTCTTTAATTAACACCCTATAATCCCATATTAATTAATCATATTGATGGTGGTAATAGATAATTGGGTGCTAGTGGCCAGCTGATACAGAGATAAAGTTTTGATGAAAGAAGCAAATGAAATGAAGATTACTATATGTAAAATTATTAAAATATTGTTCTTCTATTAAATCATTGAACCGAAATGAAGTCAATACAATAATTCGGTTCATTAACCACACTGTTTATAAAGCCATATAGACATTGACTTTCACTGTTTATAAAGAACATAAGAAACAAAGAAATTAAAAGAATCCAAAAAATCGAGACTAGATCCTGAAGTGCACAGCACTGGGATCAATGTCCTCTGGCAGGCTTCGGTGAGGTGGGATCTTGGGAAGAAGGCTAGCAATGTGTCTAGCAGTCTCTAAATAAGACGCATACTTGTAAATATTTCCAAGCTGTTTAGCATCGGCATCGTTGAACTCTTTAGCCTTCGTTATTTCCTGTATGGCAATTTCCATTGGCTTCATGTTACTCTTGTGACTGCTTCTCTTGTCAATCAAGTCCTTGAGCGACTTTTTGAAGCACCAACTTCCTGTTTTTATATTGAAACGATACAAGCTCAGAAACCGCTGCCCATATACGGCTATGAACTCTACTGCAGCCATTATGAACTCAAATTCCTCGTTGGACATGTAGTATGGGAAGCTAATTCTTGTCCATCCCGGTTTCACTCCTCCATAACCCTTCAAAAAAAAAATTTTAATTTATAACAAACATCAGAATACAATGTTTGCATACATAGAAACTCTTTTAAGTAGAATCACGTGATATTTTATTAATAATAAAATCTTATCATATATATATTTATTTTAAAATTAAATATCTACCTTTTGTATGGCAGTACGAATTTTTAGTGATTCAGTCTCATCAAAATTAAGCAGACTGTGACCATATGGTCCAGCACAAGCGCACCCACCACGAGCCTGAACGCCAAAGAGGTCATTGAGAAGTGTTGCAACAAAAGGTCCATGAAGAGGCTTGTCCCGCTCATTTTTCATGTTCCCCATAGGGGAATTGGTGGTGGTGTAAATGAGAAAGGATAAGATAGCTTGTCGTTTGGCTACCGTATTTCCCAAAACTTCAACGTTTCGATTTGGGAGAAGCCTTTCTAATGCTGTTTCGATGTAAATGTCTTCCTGTTTCTCGATCACTTCATAGCCAACGTATTCTTTAACCCAAAAGGCCAACGCTGCCCTAATCGTTTGAATTATAGGAGGAGTTCCACCATGCTCTCTTTCTTCTATTTCGTCCACATATAATGTGTCCTACAGTTGATCATCAATGATGTTAGGATCAAAGCAAAATTGGAATTAATTACATAGATTCATCACATGCAACAATTTGGCACGTACCTTCTCACTGTAGCCATTGACATAATGAACTGTTCCACCTCCACAAGTTGATGGGGGAGAAGATGCCAATAGATAAAGAGTCTTGCTCATCAGAAGAATCCCAGGAGTCCCTGGACCTCCAAGAAACTTATGTGGACTGAGGAAAACAGCATCATAGCCGTCGATCTCTCCTGATCTCATGCCAATCTCCACGTAAGGACCACTATGATCATAGCAAGATTTAGGGACACAAACAATTAGTACGTGATGAAATAGTTATAAAAATTATAAAAATAAGTTACTTGTCACAAAATTTTAGAATAATTTTGTACCTTGCAGCATAATCGAAGCATGCAAAGGCGCCATATTGGTGGAGAAGTCTAGCAATTCTTCTTGTATCTGAATAAATTCCCGTCACGTTACTACAAGCAGAAAATGAACCTAACATTGGTTGTCTAGTATCTTTATATAACTCAAGTTGAAGTTTCAGAGCTTCAATGTCTATCAATCCATTATCATCCAAACCAATCTCTACAACTTCAGCTAAACTCTGTCTCCATGAAAGGATATTAGAGTGGTGCTCATAAGGTCCTACAAAGACGACCCATCTCTCTTCATAGCTCAGACATTTCAAAAGCCTTTCTCTCATGATTGGTGTCACTTCCATACCCATAACCTCTTGCAGCCTCTTGATGGCGGCTGTTGTGCCTGAACCACAAAAGATTATTGCATCGTCGTGCCCACCTCCCAAGCATTTCTTAATGTAATGAGATGCTTCATGCAACATTTTGGTTGTGCGGTCACCCACATGACTGTCACATGTGTGAGTGTTCCCTGCATGTACACACATGCAAAAGAGTAACATAACTAAAGTTGTTGAGAATTGAAATATTATATATATATATATTTCTATGTCTTATATTATGTACGTTACCATAGCTAGGAAGAACATTGTTGATGATATAATCTTCGATGTAGTGAAGAGACCTGCCCGAGGCGGTATGATCTGCATAGGTGACTCTGCGTTTCCCAAAAGGAGAATGAAATTCTGCATCTTCACCAATTATCTGAGAGCGCACCCAAGAAAGTCTTTTCTCTGATGACTCACTTCTTGGCGCGCCCATTTCAACCACCCTAAATGACTCACAACGGTGGCAACCGATATCATCATCATTTGATGATTCTGATCTAGTTTTAATAGAGGAATCGGTTTTCCTTGTCTCAGCTTTCCCATGTTGATCATGCCTTAGTGTTTGAGCACCACCTGCGATCCCTTCCACCATCACTACTTGCTCAAGCTCCATTAAAGATAGAAACAAGATGTATAGACAAGAAAGGCAAGAAGAATTTCGTAACAGATGGTTCGTTTGTTTTGTAGAAACTATATGCGATCGAGTTGCTTATATAAAGGAAGAGAGTTACTGTGGGTGGTGACAATTGGAGGCAGTAAAACAATTGAAGTTGATTATTATCGATATGCAATTCGGGTAGCTTCTCAATTGTCTTCGGGCAGCTTGTCATTTCCTCTTGCAACCTCTCTCTCTCTCTTTAAGTTCACAAAGAGAGTTTTTTTTGTGAAATCTGAACCGAAATTTGCTGACCGAGTACGCAAATAGACAGTGTCTGTTCGTTTTGGTTGTTTGTTTTTCGTTTTCTGTGTGTTGACTAAATTGAGAAACCAAGGTCCTGCAAAATGGCGTCGGCTGACCAAGGGTATCCTAAGAAGGAAGATGAAATTTTTGGACGACCTTGAACTTTGGTTAATACTAATTGCCTCCAAATATTTTGAAAAGTAACATTGCTATCCTAGTTAACCAAAATATTCTTCCCTTCGTCTAGTGAAATCAATCAAGGACTTTTCCATGAGGCTTTAATTAACCAAAATGTTCTTCACTTTGTTTAAAAATTCCATTAAGTATACATGCATGCCATTTCATGATATCGTGAAAAAAAAAAAAAGAATGTATCTTCGTGCTTTTAATCTCTAAGTTTGAGGTTTATAATATGCTAGCTATAGTGTAGTTTAGACATTTAGGACTTTATTCAACGTAATTTTGGTTTTTTTCATTTAGTACTTTGATAGGGATATTGAAGCGTGAGAGCTTGAATTATTTTTTAATAGATATATAGTTCCTTTTAATTTTGAATTCCATTATTGTAGAATATTTCAGATTCTATATTAATTTGATAAAATTTTCAATTTTATTTTTTGTGTTAAAAAATTGTGGTAAATAATTAACAATGTTCTCCCTCCAGTTCCATGCATTGATATTTGATGTGTTCGAAACTAGCAAGTATACTAGTCGCACAAGTAATAAAGTGATGAGTAAGATATCGTTCCCACGAGGATTGATTCTAATTAAATTTGTTATTCGAAGGCGAAAACAGAATAAATGGGGGGTTTTGTTGATTGATTAACTAGATGAAATATTAATGCAAATAAAGAATAACACAATGCTAACTTAATTGAAGTGAGAATTAATCACTGACGGAAATCTGGTTAAGGGATAATTCTCTGCCACAAGATATGGATTTGTAAATTAATCATAGAATTGTCATCCAATTACACCATTGAAATTATCAACCGTAGATAACAACAAGCTCTGTTATCCCAATCTTTCCTTACTTTGTTCTTAAATAAAACAGGCTCTTTATTAAGCTCTATCCATTAAACAACCTAGAACAAGCTCTCTAAATTTAATTCAATGGATGCATTACGATAAGAAAGATAGGTTGATCTAAGCAATAAACACACAAGCTCGGATTATTTAACTTAGGTGTATTCTCCAATTGCAATCTCTGATCACAATTTTGCTACTAAGGATTAGAAATTCAAGACAATTATGGATCAAGATTTCCAGTCTAGCAATAGACAACAACCAGATTATATTCAGTTGGCCATTCGAAATACAATCCAGCAAGCAATCATAAGCATTAGATATAGGAAAATACAAGCAAATTCAATTAGAGAATTGGATAACAACTTCTTGCACAATCAACTACAAAAACCATATCAGGGGCTTTGAAATCACCCTCAACCAATTCAGATTCAGTTACACATGTTTAAAAACGTCATAAATACAATACAATACATAAAAATTCCAGAAGATGAAAGGGAAATGATGAACTTAGCAAATCTGATGAAATCTCTTAGGATTTGTAGTTCTTCCTCTTTCCAAGCCTTCAATCTCCTTCAAGAACTCCAAGAGATGAGAGAAATCCAAAGATGCAGCCTCTAACACGTTCTCCCCATCTCCAAGTTATTAAAATAAAACCCTAAAATGAGTTTATATACTCTGCTACAGTAACCTGCTACAGTGTCCCGTATTATACCTGTCTCTTATACACATCTAGATGTGTATAAGAGACAGGTTTTGATTACAACTTTTCGTACACTGAATGGATTTATAAACCGTAAATTTCTCCAGAAAATAGACTTCGAGAGCTTTCCAACGGTATATAACATGTCGTCGGGTTCATTGTATATCAATACAATTCAATCCGAGAAGATGGCTGACTAGCAGAGGTGAAAATGAAGGGTTTTACTCCATTTTTGTGCAAGTTCCTCTAAAACTCCTACAAACATCAAAACCACACAAAAACATAAAAATACCAAGGAATATAGCAAAGAAACATGGACGAATTGATATGAAAATGATATATAAATAGACACTTATCAAATTCCCCCACACTTAGACTTTGTTAGTCCTCGAGCAACTACGACAATATGAAATAAAACTAAACCGAAACAGAATCAACAAAAAATTAAAACACACAAATGCTTCATCTTGCAAATAGGCCTCAAAGATTGTACTTAATTATAACTCAAGGAAAACTTCAAAATAATGCACTTGATCAAGAATCTTATTACAAAGATTAGTTTCGCTCTACTTCAATTCCTCAAGTGTGTGTGTGTGGAGCCATTCTCACCTAATCATTTGTAACCTGGATGAGTTTATGCATAAAAATGAATCATATTTAATAGTGAAGATGTGCGTATAAATGAACTCCATAGGCTTGCTTTTCAAGTCACTCTCCACTAATGTAGACAAGCACAACACTAAGGATCAAGTAGGGCTTTATTAAGCTCGTAATATTTGGCTTGGGTGAAGGTATGATAAAAGATAATAATTTGGCTCAAATCACCCACAAACACATAAATCATTCAAGACTATGTAGAGCTCAATCCTATAACACAACTTTATTTCAATTCACTAAGTTACTCCCCCAAACTTATTTAGAACACTCAATCTTTTTTTTTTTGTAGAAAACAAAAGAAAATTACACCCCCACACTTTGTTGTTTCATTCTTTTTAAGAACACTCAAGGGTATAGATCTCTTTTTCTTCTTCTTTTTTTCTTTTTTCTCTTTTTTTTCTTTTTTTTTTTGTTTTTTTGTTTTTTTTTACAACACTTCCCCTCCCCCACACTTAAACAACACATTGTCCTCAATGTGTAAGTACATGGACAAGAAGGACAGATTGGTTTTTTTCTTTTTTTTTTTTTTTACAAACACAATAGAACTCACTGGCATTGCTGATGACACAACCCAACCTCCTCTGACGTCCCAAAACCAGAACATAGCTCAGAATTTAATTGTGAATGATCTACATGCTCATAGGTAAGGGATAAACTGTTTGGAACAAATTCATTTGAGGTTAGGAAATCTTTTAGTAATTTAACAAAGAAAAAGGCTTACAGAGGCTCAAAGAGGTAACTAGGGATCAATTTCAGTCAAGGTTGGCTATTAAGGCTCAAACGGTCCAAAGATGGCCTAAATCATTTCCCCAATGTTGCACAGTCTAGAATTTCGCCTCGAATGACCATCAAACAAGTTCTAGAATTCATTGAAATCTGAAGAAACATTTAAATTACATAAACTTTCTCTAAGTGAACAAATAACTCGGTGATAATAGCTCAGTGCTCAATGTTGCGCAAAGAATCAAAAGCAAAGCGAAAACCAATAAACATTTCAAGCACACAGATCCATGCATCATTTATCATTTTCCAAGAGTTATCTTAATTCAATCATTATCTTATCATCGACCCACAAAATGCAAGAAAAGAGGTACGTGGCGTTGTTACACCTGAGTCAAGATTGTATATTTCAACAATCCTTAGGACCAGTAGCCCGCAGACTTAAGGTTTCCAGTCTATATACCTTTATTATGAAAGAACAAAACAAGAAACAAGACACTTCAAACAACATGAAATAAACAAACTACAGATTTATTTAGAGAGAATGTGTTTCAAGAGTTAAGGAAGCCCCATATTCTGCCATTCTCAGGTTTTTCCACATTTTTTTTTAAATCGAAACTGATAAAGACGAAAATACATAACAACTCTAAATTACGTAAAACTAAAACTTACTCATAAAATAACAAAGTCCAACAAGTCAGCAAACACAAACAAGTTAGTTAGAATAGGTCTAAAAAGTTTAGAAGTTAGCCTCCTTATTCAGCCATTATGGATGAAAGAGATCCAGAATGTGTTTCAAGAGGACTTAAACTTTTTAAGACACCACTCTAAAAGGCAAGATTAGAAAATATTACCTGGAACGAAAGAAATAACCTGAAAAAGCTCAAAAGAAATAACATGAAAAATCTCAAATAAACACAATAAAAAGAAATTAGCAAACAAAAGCGAAGCAAACCAATAGATAGAGATTACAGATGGAGCGTTAAATCCAGCCTATGCCTTTTATTGCCTTCTCCAAACCAATCTATCCGAGCCGTTGTTGGATCAGGCGTATAGACGAATTCTTGGAGTTTATCAATTAACTCCCCTACAGTTGAAGCTGTAACCAGGATTTGCCTCGTCGATGGTGAGATGAAGTGTTTTTCTACAGCTTGATCAAGAAAGGACAACAAACCATCAAAAAAATTATGGACATTTAACAAACCAATGGGTTTCCAATGGATGTTTAGCTGTGCCCAAGAGGCGATTTGAAATATCTCCTCTAATGTACCATAACCACCAGGCCAAGCTATAAATACATCGGACTTAACAACCATATGTGCAATACGCTCATGCATGCTAGAGACCTGTAACTCTTCCCCAATTGTATTGCCTACGATATCTCGTACAGCTAATGGTTTAGGGATAATGCTGAGAACTTTGCTCCCTCTCAGGGATGTAGCTGTTGACACACACCCCATTAACCCAAGACTACCCCCTCCATAAATCAAATGAATACCCCTCGCAGCTAATGTCCTACCAAGATCAAGAGCTGCTGTTGTAAACTCTCCATCTTTACCAAATTGCGATCCACAAAATACGCATATATTTTGGAATCGCCGAATTGGTGTTTTCTCCATTTCTATAAGTGCTCTAACCTTGTGTAAGACAATGATGCACGTTAGGTAATATGCTTTTCAAGTGCAAGACAGGTTATAATAATGACATTTGAAAATATGGAGAATGGATATATATACACGTAAGACTCTCAAATTTGACACACGGGGACATAATTTCGGTGGGGGTTGCTCGATGCAGATTTATCGCCCCAAGATTTGAAAAAATGAGATATGCTTTCGGCGGGGATTGACAAAACCTACACACTTTTCTCCCACGTGAAGCATGAAAAATGGAAATATACTTTCAGTGGGGTTTGACAAAACCGCCACACTTGTCTCCCACGTGAAGCATGAAAAGTAGAGATATACTTTAGGCGGAGGTTGACAAAACCTCCACACTTGTCTCCCACGTGTGCTTATGTCATGGGGTAGTCATATGGTTTTTCAAAAAGAAAACTTGAAATTAAAACAAACAAAATCAACAAACAACAACAACACAAAAACAACATTGATAATCAGATCAAACGAAACAAGAAAAAAAAATTCTACAACACCACCACACATTCAAATATACAAGTAGTTGTGATTGTGGCTCACATCTTCCTCTGGTTTTACGTCCAATAACGGCTGAAACGCCTTCTATGAGTCGGGGATTTGCTTCCCATCCAGTTTTCTTATAAACTGGCAAACAGGGTCGTTTTTAGTCAGATTCCCTAGACTATAACACTGCAACTCATCACGAAATTGTGTCCATAGATTAAGCAATTCACGCTGAACAAGTCCACAAGAATGTGACTCAAGAGTTAAAAAAACATTATCCAGCGACTCATTACTCAAACCATTCTTAATAAATGAAAGTTTATCTTCTCTATTCCTGGACACAAAAACCTAATGAACGACAAGTCTGGTTACAATTCCATCTAGCACATTTATAATATACTTGTAACCTTTTCGCTCTTCGCCTCTTGGCGTAGTAGCTTTTTCCTAGACCAGGCATGTATTTTACGAGATTAATGTCCGGCTCACCGGACAATCTCACCTTGGCTTCGATAAGCCATCGGATATCCGCAGACACATTTAGGAGCATCAATACCCAAAGTCTAGTCATCCGTACTTTATAAATTTTAAACACAGCATTTTGAGGAAGTGAAGGGAAATATTTACGAAGGTTCGATAGAAAGATATCAGCATCCATGAAAGAGGAGAAAAGGAGAGATATTACCGATAATGCGATTGAGTTTGTTCTTCTCCCAGATATGCACGTTTCAAACCTTCGGACAGTGGCTTCAACTCCCGTTTGAATGTTTCCTCAAGTTGTTGCACAAATGAATTCGAAGTACGGAATAATCAAATTAAACAAAAGGAAAGAAAAGAAAATAGCAGAAACGAAACTAAAGACACATAAAAGAGATAACAACACAATAGCAAACAAAAGTCAAAAACAAGTAAAAAATATAAAAAAACAAATAAGACAGATGGCAAAGAGAGATAAAACCTGGTCAATTTGATGGTCTACGAAAGGAATCTCCTCAAGACACAAAAATTAATCATTATTACCTTATTTTATTTTTCTTTTCTTTTTTTATTTATTTTTCAAAAACATTGGGTTGCCTCCCAATAAGCGCTTGGTTTAACGTCCTCAGCCCGACATTGGTTCCATCATGGGAGGGTCCAATCTCCGTTGTGCTTCTCTAGTGGGCTTGGATCCTTTTTCCAACAAGAATTGTTGCATGCATATGGCTGGGTCTTGGATGTTAGCAATCGTCCACCCAATAGTTATTTTGTGATCTCTAAGTACTTGGACGATTTTCTCTTCTTGTAGTGGTGCAAGGCCCATTTCTATTATAACTGGCAAAGAATCATTCTCACCCAAAAACACATGCCTCAAATAATCTAGAAGTAGCTTAAGCTCCAAGGTATTGGCTTTCATCACAGAAGGAAGAAGTTTCTCATTAGATAAAGGCAATTCAATGTACGAAACATCATACCTGTTTGTGATTATAGCTATAGTCTCATCAAAGCATGACATAGCTTCCTCCATTTCTTTGGACACTTGTATCAACCTTCTTGGTTCTTTTGAATTTTCTGTCCCTATGTGCTCACTAATAGCCATTTCCAATCCATCCTTGCGAGTTAACTCAAAACATTGTTGTGGCAAAGAATCAATAATGTCAACTACAAAAACAGAATGCAAGTCACTAGGGTACCTCATTACCTCAAAAATATTGAAACAGATCACCTTGCCATCAAACTCTATGGTGAGAGTGCCATCATGAACATCAATCTTGATTCTAGCAGTTTTCGAGAATGGTCTCCCTAAAAGAATCGGTGTTAGATTAGGAGATGTCTCATCCTCTATTTTAAGGACATAGAAGTCTGCTGGAAAAACCAATTGATTCACCTGCACAAGCACATCTTCCACAACTCTTTTGCGATATGCATTAAAATGATCAGCCAACTGAATGGTAATACCAGTTTTCGCAAAAGGTCCAAGATTTAAAGAAGCATAAATAAATGGCATGAAATTAATAGATGCTCCCAAATCTAACATAGCTCTTTCAAACTTGGTTTTACCAATGGTGCATGGAATGGTGAACGTACCTGGATCTTTGCATTTCGGAGGAATTTTACTTTGTAGAACAGCTGAAACATTTTCCCCCACACTTACTTTCTCATTCCCTTTTAAATTTCTCTTGTTGGTGCTTAACTCCTTGAGACGTTTTGTATAACGAGGTACTTGCTCGATAGAATCCAGAAGTGGTATATTTATCTCGATTTTGCAAAAAGTTTCCAAGATTTTCTGTTCTTGTTCCTCCTTCTTCGATTTTGCAAATCTACTAAGAAAAAGTGAAGGAGTAACATATGAAGGAATGCGAGTTATAGGATTTACCTGAGAAGTCAATGTTTTGTTCATGGTAGATGTGGTGCCATCTCCTTCATCAGTTTGTGATTTTCCTGGTAAGACATCTAATTGCTCTCCATTTCGCGAAGTTATCGCACTAGCAGTCTCGCTTGGATTGATCACCGTTTGAGAAGATAATTTTTCTGAGTCTTGGCCCTCGAATTTGCTCATGCTAGTAGCCAATTGTCCCATTTGATTTGCCAGGTTTTGGATACTTGCTCCAGTTTCCTGCTGGAATTGCATTGGTTAGTGGCAAGTGCATTAACAATATCCTGGAGAGACATACCTGAATTTGTGAAGCTGGTTGGCGTTGCTAGATTGGCATTGGTGGTGGTTTGCATTTAAAATGGTTGCTGCACTCTAGTTGATTGAAACCTGTGGCCGATTTGGTATGGCATTTGGGCGATGGTTGATGATTCCAGTAATTAAAATTAGGGTGATCTCCCCATCCGGCATTGTAAGTGTTAGAGAAGGGATCATACCATTGCCTTGATTGTCCTGGAAATCCACCCATGGCATTGGCTTGTTCCATATATTCTTCTTGTAAAGTTGGATACATGTCGATTGGATGCTTCATCGTAGAATATATCCCACATTCATAAGATTTTGCATATCTCCTACAGCCATGTTTTCCACAAGAGAGGTTAGCTCAGAAAGTTGTTGTTCAATGTTCGGAGTGCTTACCTCATTTACTCTCCATGGTACTTGTGGCTCAAATCTGCTACTGAATTGATAGAAGTTTACTGCCATGTTGTCTAAACACAAACAATCAGAACAGAAAAACAAAGAAAATATGAATCAACAATGAAAACAAAATAACAAATCGATTAGAAAATCAATCCCCGGCAACGGCGCCAAAAACTTGATGCGTTCGAAACTAGCAAGTATACTAGTCGCACAAGTAATTAAGTGATGAGTAAGATATCGTTCCCACGAGGATTGATTCTAATTAAATTTGTTATTCGAAAGCGAAAACAGAATAAATGGGGGGTTTTGTTGATTGATTAACTAGATAAAATATTAATGCAAATGAAGAATAACACAATGCAAACTTAATTGAAGTGAGAATTAATCAGTGACAGAAATTTGGCTAAGGGATCATTCTCTGCCACAAGATATGGATTTGCGAATTAATCATAGAATTGTCATCCAATTACACCATTGAAATTATCAATCGTAGATAAAAACAAGCTCTGTTATCCCAATCTTTCCTTACTTTGTTGTTAAATAAAACAGGCTCTTTATTTAATCTCTATCCATAAAACAACCTAGAACAAGCTCTCTAAATTTAATTCAATGGATGCATTACAATAAGAAAGATAGGTTGATCTAAGCAATAAACACACAAGCTCGGATTATTTAACTTAGGTTGTATTCTCTAATTGCAATCTCTGATCACAATTTTGCTACTAAGGATTAGAAATTCAAGACAATTACGGATCAAGATTCTACTCTAGCGATAGACAACAATTAGATTATATTTAGTTGGCCATTCCAAATACAATCAGCAAGCAATCATAAGCATTAGATATGGGAAAATACAAGCAACTTCAATTAGAGAATTGGATAACAACTTCTTGCAGAATCAACTCACAAAAACCATATCAAGGGATTTGAAATCACCCTCAACCAATTCAGATTCAGTTACACATGTTCAAAAACGTCATAATACAATACAATACATAAAAATTCCAGAAGATGAAAGGGAAATGATAAACTTAGCAAATCTGATGAAATCTCTTAGGATTTGTAGTTCTTCCTCTTTCCAAGCCCTGTCTCTTATACACATCTAGATGTGTATAAGAGACAGGAGAAATCCAAAGATGCAGCCTCCTCCACGTTCTCCCCTCTTCCAGTTATGAAATAAAACCCTAAAATGTGTTTAAATACTCTGCTACAGTAACGTGCTACAGTGTCCCGTATTATACATGCTACAGTGATGTGTGGAATTATATTTCTACACTTATCACACTGTTTTGATTACAACTTTCGGTACACTGAATGGATT
>SNVD02005120.1:0-22159 GCA_013180625.2 Boswellia sacra
GACGACGACGACGACGAGGACGACGACGACGACGACTACCAAAGCGACCACAAGCCGAGGCGACGACGACGACGACGACGATGCGGGCACATTGCAAGTATTGCACATCGACGCCACTGCGCATGCTCACAGCCGAACGCCGACTGTTCGTTGGTTCGCAAAGTGCGCGGCCGTCGCGGCTGCGATTGGGGTACGCAAGCCCGCGCACTCTCGCTCGTGCGCCCGTGCCCGGATATCTCGTGTACTCGGTGACTGCACCCGTGAGCGCCTTGAAGGCCGTCTGCCGACCGCCATGGTGGCCGTGGTTACAATCGCCGCCGTGCTCGCCGACGCCGTAGCTTCTTCACTGTCAACAAAGGCCCGCGCAGCCATACGCATGGGGGTGTTTGTTGACTGGGAGCTATGGTTTGTTTGTCGATGCGATCCGCGCACCCTCGCAGCCAAAAGACCTACTCGCCGCGAGATTATTTAGGCGGTGAGTTGCACACTCGTATGCGATGCGAGCTCGCCGCGGCCACACCGACTTAGGGCTAAATTTTATGGCCAAAAGCGCCGCCAAGAAGGAGCAAAAAGATCCCATCGAGCGGCAGAATGAGAGAGAGAGCTCCGCCGGGGACACACACACTCACATACACACACACAGACTCAGCGAGACTGTAACAACAGTGCACTAAAGGCGACATACTCATCTGGAGGAATTCTACACCGCCCGCTCGGTGGTGAAGTCGCTGGCGTCGTGGTTTGGCGCCTTCCAGCCGGCGGCAGCGACGCCACGGTCAGCCGAGGTGTTTGTTGACTGGGCTATCCGGCCTGCGCAGGCTATTAGTCGCCTGCAACGCCATCGCCGACTTAACCGTCGCCGTTGCCGGCGAGTCGCCAATGATGCGCTTGATAGTTGGGCGAAAGATTTTACAGTCGGACGGGACGGCGCTTGAGCGCGTGAGAGTAACGCGAGCCGCCGGGCCCTCGCAGCGAGACGAGCCGGCCGCACGTCTTCATCTCGGGCTACAGAACATAGGAAATTATCTCATGTCCATCTTATCTCCGCCAGCATTCCACAATAAGCCAAACTCCACGGCCCGCACTGGAACCTGGGCCCCAAAAGTATCCCATCGTCTGAGCCAACTCAGTGCCGACCAACTAACGAGGTGGGTCCCCCCATTTCAATCGTGATTCTAGTCCGAGCGTCAAGTGCACGGCTCGGGCCCGCGCGCTCAGCCCGCTGTTCGTCCGCACGCCACTCTCGACCCAACTGGATCTCGAGCCCAGTGATGACAGTCAACACCTTTACTAGCAATTCCGAGACGGCATCCGCAAGCACGCCGTTTCCGACTCGAGTGCGCGCCGAAAGTAGGCCAGTACGGCACATTCCAATCTTCGTTTGATTGCTTTCCAGGCCGATCGATTGTCGTAGTTATTTGGCCTCCAGCCGGGGCCAACTCGAGCACTGCTAGCACTGCTGTCGTCCCCACCGATGAAGCCAGTGGTCGCTGGCGTTATTCCAAAGACAAGCGTCTTTCCACGCTGAGGCGCGACAACAATAACGCATCGTCACCTCTTTCGTGGCGAGCGAGGTCCCAGACTCGGCCCGCTGCAGCCAAGGAGCTGCAGTGACTAATTGCCGGCAGAGAGTCCACGGCTGCTCCCTTGTCAGCACACTTGTGAACAAGTGAGACAACCCTCGGGAGGCGACAGTGCCGCCGGATGCACAGGCAAGTTCCATGACACTTTCAGTGCGGCAGACAGAGCGGCGCCAGAGCGGCACAAGTCCTTGTCGTTGCTAACAGACGTCCAGTCAGTCAGTTTAGGCCACTCCCGTGAAGATCTGTTGGTGCGTTGATGCGGACAAGCCTGGAGCTCGACTGGCCATGTGGAGCCATCGGGTTGGGATGGGACTCGCTGAAGTTGTTTACTTGATTCCAGGTTTCGTCTCTCGTCTCAACTTCCATCGCCAGCCGCTCATGACTGGCCCGCATATGGCATCCGGGGTCGATGTGCGCGCCCGTTGTGCGGCCTCAAACGCGCGCCAATTTGTGACCGTTTGTTTCGCGGTCTCTCTTCTGAGCACAATCGCCGGATATAAAGCAACTATCACAAACGACTCATTTTCTTCTTATCTATCAAGACAATCCAGCTACCATAGCTCTATCCAGTAGTAACATGGAGATCAGCATGGACCGAACTAGGGAGCAGAGCATGGGAGAGAACAAGAGGAACACTACCTCGACACCTAAATTGGCGCCGACGGATGCATCAAGTGTCATGAATCTGACGCAGGCACAACCCCTCTTTGCCCTCTCTGGTCTTGGAATTGCATACGGAACCCTCAGGTCCGTCATGAGAAAAATCAGAAGAGCAACATCCATCACTGCTTTCTATAGACTCCCCGGGCTGCCCAAATCTATGCCAAAGTATATGAGAAGCAACTACATCAAGTATCCAGCATTGGCCTTCATAGTGCTGGCCGCCATACGCAAGACTAGGATGGCACTGGCGACCTAGTTGATCACGTTCCAGTCCAGTACAACTCGAACAATCAAGTCCATATCACCTAGTCTTTTAATATGGACTCCTTAAACTTCTCGAGGCGTTCCTCAGACTCTTCGTCCGTTTCCTTCACCTTGTAGTTAGTCTTGCCATCCCATAACTCGGCGGTAATCACTCTTCCAGCGTAGAACTGGTTGTTCAGAGCATCAACGCAGGCCACTGCCTGTCCCGGCTCGGAGAATGTGATGGCAACCACGCCTTCGGGGTTTCTGTCATATATCTCGACGCGTTTTGGTTCGGCAATCAGATCCGAACATCGGGCTTCGACATCATCCTTGAGATCAATCAACAAACTAGCATCTTCAGCTAGCTCCTCCAAAGTGAACATATGCTTCAGAATCACCTTCTTCTGAAGCAACTCTGGTGTCTCTTTTGTGGGCTCCCAAGATAGAATCTTGTCTGCAACCTTCTTTTGCTTCAACCTAGCTTTTGGGTCAACACGCGGCTTTTTCGACGGATCGTACAACCCTTTGAGCTCAAACTTGGCCCTCTCACAACTTATAATATGCTCATCGTCGTACTGACGACCGTCTATGAGCAGAAGAGCCTGATCCACAGACTCTTTGCGGAGGTAACGACACAAGGCGTCGCCTTTAAGTTTGCCGTCTTTGTCTTTGTAGAGCTTGATATTGAATGGGTTGCCGTGAGCGTTCTTTTTCGCGATAATACCAGCAATCTTCATAAGATCCACAAACTCCTCCTCCGTGATTGATGTGGGCAGGCCCTTAACATATACATAAGTATTCTTCTCTTCGTCGATATCGAACCACTCAGCTTTTCTCTTGGTGCTGGCACTCGCCGGCTCCTCTTTCTTTGTGCTGAGATTTTGCTCAACAGAAGATACCCCCTGATCGGGAGAATCTTCCTCGCTCTCGACTGTATCATGGGGGCCGGCATTTGATGTCCCTTGATCGCTCATATCAGGAATTTGTTAGGCAGATGCCCAGAGTCCACTACTTGAGATCATGACAAGTCTCCCACGTCGACCACTGTTTTGTAAACACGCGCACACATTGTGGACCTTGTTGTTGAGAATCTGCACGCGCCAAAATCGTTCTGACTCTTCTTGTGATTTGTGTCCTTCATCCTCAATGTCGTCAAGTATGAACTGATATTTACCCTATCGAAACGGTCAAGTGCACATCATGTTCTCATCAAGTGCGCCAATGAGACTTGTTTCGAACCATACAATATAAAACATAAATACTCAGTTGATCCCGTCCAAGACAACAAACATCTTATCAATGAATTGAATACGATTAGAGATAACAGCTACCAGACCGCATGAATGGACTTGCTCAATGGATCATACTCACTTAATGTTAATAAGCACAGGCTGATCAATCCCAAGATAGACCTAATCATAAACGATGCGAGAGGCGGCACAATAGCCGTACCAGTGTCCCACTTAGAATAATGGCCAGCCTAAGATTGTGGACAAGGTCGCACCTTGACGGGTCTCGAACCCCTAGCCGAATCAACGATAGCGATCTCAGTCAAGGTGACGGGATTGTTGAACTAATCACACCAACACGCGTCAATGGACTTCACAATGCCGCCAATAGATCTCGCTCCCCAAACAATGATCAACTGGTGTTTGTTGGTGCCACTCACGATGACAGTATCATTATGGCCAATACCACAACTGAAGACTTGGTTGATGGAGTGGACCTACGAACCAAGAGAATAGACATGTCCTTCAGCCTCCTGGATGCGGCATCATTAATCTTCTCCATGGTCAGCTTCTTCCTGGACCTGATAACAGACACCGCCGTTGCGTGCTTTCACTACCTAAACAACGATTACTGGTACTGCGCCCTCACAGTTGCATTCATAGTCCTGCCAACCTTCATCACCACATCCATCAGTCTCAGATGGTACATAGTCGACTCGCAGATTCAAGGAGCCGAACCTGTATCCAAGTCACGCTGGACTATTAGAACTATATTTCACGTACTCCAGATCGGTCCGGTCCTCAGATATTGGGAATCATTACAGTATGGCCTTAAGTTTAGGGAGACCGACGATTTAACGACGAAGAAGAAGATCTATATGAAGATGATATATGAAGATGCTGACGCAACAATGTTGCGCCTCTTTGAATCTTTCATGGAATCCGCACCCCAGCTCATGTTACAGGTATACATCATCACAAGAAACTACCCCTTTGACGACTACGAATATTGGACGGCTATTGTGCAAGTCATGTCGATATTTAGCTCACTTGTTTCTATCTCATGGTCACTGGTATCTTACAGCAAATCACTAAGGATCTCACTGTCCAACAAAATACCCATGACATACTGGAGCATCGCAGTGATGTTCTCTTGGGAATTCTTTTCGATAACTGCGAGAATGGTAGCGCTGGCGCTCTTCACATCAGCTTTCGTAAGACAAGTTGGCTTTGTGTGCCTTGCTCACTGGCTCATCATGACGACTTGGATATACTCCATGAAGACAAGTTTTTGCAATACTAAATGCGAGGAGTTGGGTTTCAACGCGGTGCTGGGCGTGATATTCATATTCTGCTACTTCAATCCCGTGGACACACCAACCAGATTTAGGTATATGATATTTTACACATTCATGTTCTTTGAGAACTCGGCTTTCATGTTTTTATGGTCAAGACAAGTGAACTACGAGCGCTGGATCAAAGAAGTTGCCATCTATACCCATTACTCATGTTTCGTGCTCGGTATCTGCATAATGGTGAGTATGGTCTTTTTAGTTTGCACAACATATACGCACTCAACATCTAACACTATTTCACCCCGTATTCCAGTTGATATACTACAGGTACTTTCATCCTACAGGCGGGATCCACCCCACACGAACGCCTCGTAGTGAATCGGTATGAGTGAACTTATTGGTAATCTGTTTAGTGAATCTAATCTAATCAATCTGATCATCGAGCTGATTTTGTAGATGTTACGCCATCACCGACACAACTAAACAGCTTCGTGATTCGTGGGAAAGTTTGTAATATTGAAACACATCACAGAGTCCTAGAAAGTAGTGCGCAAACAATGATGGCGCCTTCTTTATCCTGTATCTCTATATTCGATATCAGAGATGTAAATCGGCGCTGGCTACTGTTCGCTGGACGACATCTTCGAGAACGGCAGCGTCGAGTCAAGCAAATGCACACGAACATGCGCCTCTCGAGACTTGAGTCGTGTCTCGAATAAGATTTGGGCGAGATCTATGAGCGTCGCTGGCGCGTAGTTAGCGGTATTCTTTGTGCCGCATACTTGGAAGAAGAGGAGCTCACGTAGACACGCCAACAGGTGGAGTAAATCTTGATGTAGTCGTACCTGAAATCATTCTCGTAGCGGTCTTCTCGAGGCTTATGCCCAGCTGGCTCGATGAGTTCAGTTGGTCACCTCTAGCGCCGCCTACACACAGTCACAGGGCTACGCTCCTCCATTGTTACAGAGTACACAAACCCGCTGCCACCTCGCAACAAAGGCAAGCCGAGGTGGTGTTTGCGGCCATGGTCAAGCGCAGATGGCCTTGCGCGAGTGCAATATGCCTGCAACTCGCGCCGGCTCAGCTCGAATGGCAGGATTCGAACTCCAGTCGGCCGATCTGCTGCTCGATGATTCATGGGCTCGCCTTCACCCCGATGAACTCTGTCGCCGTTGTGCGATCACTGCCCAACGCCACACTCGAGCGGCGCCACTTCGAGCGAATTCGCCGCAACCACTAGACCGCGCCGCGTCGCAGGTGGACAGGTGAGCGGCCAGATGGTCAGCGCGATAAGCGACAGTGAGCAGTACTCTGAGTTGCATCTCAAGTCCGGCGGACGGCTGTTGCGCGACGAGTTCGCGTGAAAAACGCTCCAGTCGAAGGAAAGGGTTCGACTCTGATGCGCGCCAGCCAGTCCGTGTGACTCGGAGGTCCGTTGAAAGTTTTCGCTCTCTTTGCTCTGGCAGCCGCCTGTCTGGTTTAGCCGATCATATCGAAACGGCCAAGATGATTGCATCACTAGCACCGGTCCGCCCACAAGTATGGCTAGTAGGAGCCACGCTCGTCATGGTGTGCGTGCTATCGCTCGGGCGCGCGGATCCAGAGAGCGCCGATAAGAGGGAGGCCAAGACAACTGGCGAGGCTCAAGCAAAGAATAACAGAAGCATCTCAACCACAAGCTTTAACTACACCGACTCGCAGACGCGAGCGCAGTTTCGGCTCGACTGCCAGCCCGGCGAGCAGCGCCAGTTCAGCTACGAAAGCTCCACCAAAGTTTGGGGCTCGAGCAGCCAGCAAGTGCGCCTGCGAGCAACTCTGCGCCTCAAGTGTATGGACCCACCGGGAGACGCAACTCTCAAGTATCTCGCCGAAATCGTCGAACTAACGCCCACGTTCCTATCGGAACATCTCGATTCACACAACAGCCGCGTCAGCCAGAAGCAGCAGACGAGCTGGGCGTCGGGCAGCAAGTCGCAAGCCAGAAACTCCAAGCTCGAGAGGCCCAAATTGAAGGTGCACAGTCATGAAGCAGCTCGCCTTTTAAAAGTGGCCGAGCTACGGTCCCCATATGATGCGCAGGTCGAGGCCGTGACCTTCGAGGAGGTGGGCGAGGTTGCGGTGCGCGTGAAGCGCTCGGTGTCGGGCTGGTTCTCGAAGGCCTGGGTCTCGGTGAAGGACTTTTTCGGCAACATCTTCAGCTCCAGCGAGAGCTCGTTTGTGTCGCGCGAACAGGCATTCCGCGAGTCGGGACTCGACATAGCGAGCCAATGCAAAGCGACCAAGAGTCACAAGTCCCCGAGCGGCGGCGGTGGTGGCGGCTCTCTGTTGCCCTTCGACGAGTCGGTTTTCGAGGATCTCGGGCCCGAGTATTACGTGGGCGCCGTCTCAGTCGACGCCACCGGCACCGCCTACGAGTTCCCCGCCGGTCTCGATCCGAGTCATTTGTACGATCCGTCGGGCAGTGAAGATTCAAACGACCACGACGACCAGCTCTCGTTCTTCGACGACCCCAAGCCGGCGAGCAGTCGGACGCGCCGATCGACGACCAAGAGGTCGCGCTCGGCAGACTCCTCGGCGTCGGAGTTCGACAAACTGTTGCGCATCCCCTTTGTGTTCCTGCAGGCGCGAGGCGGCCGCGTGGTGGAGCTCCGCTTCAGCGCTGACGAGTCCGACCTGTCGGTCAGGAACTTCAAGCGGCACCTCTGCGACCTGTTCGCCACCAACCTCGACCAGTCTGCTGGCGCCAAGTCGCCCTCCACGAGCACCACCGCCAGCGAGGTGAGTCCCATCGGGCGGCACACCACCAGATACCAAGTGGAGGCGTCGGCCGGCTCCATGGACAGCATGAAGGAGTCGCTGCTGCGGTGGGCCAACGAGAGCGTCGGCCTGGGCGAGCAGTCGAGCAAGCAACTGGTGCGCGCGCTCGCAACGCTCGGTGGCGACACTCTTTCGCGCCAGGCGAACACCAACGGCGCCACCGGCACCAACCTACTCATTGGCGAAGACGAGAGTGACGAGGCTGCCGGCTCGGCTAACGAAGAACTCGGCGTGGGCCAGCTCGCAGTCATGCGCTCCATCAACACCACCAGTCCCATAGAGTTCAGCTCGAAGGTGCACGCACCCGACATCGAGCGCATGGAGGTGCACGTGAGGCAGGTGCAGCAGATTGCTGCCGGCCGTCTGGTGGGCACGGCGGGCCAGTTGTCCATGTCGTTGGTGCAAGCGGCCGGCGGCTCGCGAGCTGCATCGGCGCCGGGCCGTAGCAAGCGCCAGGCGGACGGGCTCGATGCGGACGGCGGTGTCGACGACATCTCGGACTTGTTGCGCGTCTCCACCTCGTTCTCGATGCAGATCGTGCCGGTGGCGTCGAAGACGGACGGCCCGGCCGACGGGGACAGCGCTCCGACTGCGCGCCGAGCGCGTCGCTCGCCCACGAACACCAGCAGCGCCAAGACGCCCAAACAATCGCGAGCGCCCCTGTACAAACGGCCGCCCACCGACGCGGTGGAACTGCAACGAGTCCTCCAGGAGTGGCGCCGCCAGGAGGCCCGACTCCAGATGACCACCGCCAACTTGGTCTCCGAGAGCGAAACTCAACTCGACAGCGAGCGACACCGCCTCGAGCTGTTGCGCAATCAAATCCGTCTCCGTCTCAACGAAGAGTTCGTGCGCAATCGCATACGCCGCTCGCCGTATGCGCGAACAAGAACCAGCCAGAAGCCAGCCTCCAGTTCCAGTGTTGAGCAGGCCGCTGGCGCCGACGGTCAAGCGAAACAAGCGGCTGGCGGCGACCTTGGCCTTGGCTTGACGCAACTCGTGCTGGGCTCGGGAATCACCACTAGGCGCAAGGGCTCGATATATCCGACGCTCGCCGAGACGCTCGAGCTCGAGACAAGTCTGGCGCGAGACGACGACGAGCTGGCGCTGGGACGCCTGTTGCGCACGACTGTTCGCCAACAACAGTTGCGTGCTCACTGTCGCAAGGCTGTGCCCAAGCTGGGCGAGTTGATGACAGCGCACGCAATCGACAACATCCATCAAGACGCACAACTTCCGTTCGGCTTGCCGGCCGAGGGACATCGTACGCAACGCATCAAGTCAGTGGACGCGTTTGGCGAGCGCCAATTCGCGCAGTGTCGCCGAGTGCTGGCGCTGATGTTGCGCGCCGGCGACCAGAGCTCGGCCGAGCTGGTCGTGGAACTGATGGACGAGTGCAACAAGCGCCTCGTTGAGGCGGCTCGCGACGAGGAGCTGGGCCACGGGCCCGCCAGTCGCCACTATCGGCGTCTGCGCGAACAGCTCCTCGAGCTGCTGATACTCGTTGAGCGGCCCACCGATCGTCTGATCGACTCGCTCATGACGCGTCTCGACTATCCGCGACTGCGTAGTGGCGGCAGCGGCGGCGCTCAGTCGTCGGCAAGCGAGACGACGGGCGCACGCCGACCAGCTCACTCGAGCCGAGCCACGCCCGAGCCCCTCGAGTTTGTGTACGTCAGTCCCACCACGTCGACCAATCGCACCGGAACTGCTGGCACTCGCCTGGTGCCCGTGGAGCCGGCGAGCTACAACAAGAGTTTGCTGCGTCAGGAGGACGACCTAAACAACAGCGACGCTTCCGGTCAGCTCGTAATGGCGCTCACCTCGCTGGCGGCCCGCTCGTCCGTCAGCAAGCGGAAGCGCGGCGAACTGGTCGATGCGCTGCTACGCTCGCTCAAGGGCACCAACTGTCACCTGTTTGAGGGCCCCGACCTGGACATCATCGAGTCGCTGGCCAACTTCCGGAACGAGCCGCTCGACGAGCTGGCCGTGGGCCGACTCGTGGGCCTGGCGCGCCGCTGCAAAGCGCACGACCAGTACGTGATCGCCTGCGTGCACGCGCTCGTGGGCCAGCTCGAGCAGGCGCCCGCGCGACGCTTCCTCGACGAGCAGCTCCGCTCGCCCAACGCCTCCTGCGCCATCAAGAGCGAGATCGTGCTCACGCTGTTCAGTGCCGCCCACGACTTCCGGCCTGGAGAGCGACCTGGCGCCCCCTCTACAGAGCCGCCGAGCTCGGCCAGGCTGGACAACACTCTCAGAGAGCTGCTCGATTCGGACGACAAGCGGAGCGAGCCAGATCGACGCTGTCTTCGTCGGCTCGCCACTCAGTACCTAGCGCGCGGCTCGCGTCCACCCGCGCTTCCGGTGAGCTCTTCGCCAGGGCCGACGGACCGGCGGCGAGGTGAGCGCCGGCGTCATCGTCGAGCCACGGGCGATGGTGGTAACCAGACCAACTTTTGGGACGAGGCGCAATGCAAACGCTGGTCACTGGGCGGCACTGAGGGCGGAAGTCCTGAGGCGACTCTCGGCGCGCGCACCAAGACCAACGCCTCGGACCTCGTGGACGAGATCGACGACAACTCGATTCTGGTGGCGCTCGCGAGTCAGCGCACAAGCAGGTCGACTGCGACTGGCAACTCTCGTGCACCAAAGCTCATCGAGCGAGAGAGCCTCGACACGAGCGCCTCCAACCAGTCGACATCGTCTTCGCCACTTCCGGGCGCACAGGCGACTCTGCGCAGGCGTCACAAGTGCACCGCCAGCAAGCGCTTCGGGCCGCGCAACGCAGAGGCCACCATCAAGGCCGAGCTCGTCAACGATCTGGTGGGCGCGCGCAACGAGAACAAGTTCCTCGCTCGCTTCCGGCTGGCCACCAACTTCCTCGGCCACCAGCTGGACGTTGGCCGGATGTATTTGTGGCACCAGCGGCACGTAACCCGCGCCTATGCGCACATCCTGGGCCGCACTCTGTGGGACACCTCGCAGGCGTGTCGAGACTCTGTCGGGTCCTCGGCCACAGCGGCCGGCTCGTCGGGCGTCTCCTCGAGTGCGCCACACCAGATGCTCTACATGCCCCTGTTCAACTTTGATCTCTGGCTCCTCAAAGTGTCGGTGGGCCTCCGACTGAGCGCCGAGATGGGCTTCTTCCCGAACTGCGGCCCCCATAGTGCCACACCCGCCGGCACCAGCAGCGACAATAACCAGGAAGCCACCGCCAGGGCCCGACTCGAGCGCTCTGAACCACACTCTAGCGCCCTGGAACTGCACCCAAGTATTTCGTTGCGCGCCTCGGCCGAGGCCACGGCCAAGCTGGTGGCTGTGCGGGCGGGCATGAGCGTGGCCAGTCAATACGGATACGAGGGGGCCATTAGCGTGGGCCGCGGACCTGAGGCTTGTATGTCGGTGGAGAGCGCACATCAGCCCATGAACGTCACCGTCGCCAGCTGGTTTCAGCTCTGGGACAGCGACTGCCACTTCTGGGGCTCGCGCGCGCGGGCCGACCCGCAGGCGCTCAGGTGGCGTCTAGGGGCGCGCGCGCCCACCGCCTGGCTCGCTGATGAGTGTCTGAACCCCGACTCAAGCAGACGCTCCTCACTTCAGCCACCCAGTCACACAAACAGCAGCCAGAACCGTCAGAGAGATAGAGTCTAAGTGATATTAAACAAGCGGTGGCGCTGAGTCCGCTAGCGAAAACGGAATGCACGCCTGTTTATGCATTTCAGAGATTTTCCATGTGCATGAAGGGCGCCGAAAGTAGTTGATTAATAAATATTGAGTGATCTGCATGTGAACCAAGGCATTTGCAGGGAAAGGATGAGTTTTTGTTCTTGATAATTCTGTCGACTACAACTTATGTGTGCAGTCGTAAGTCACCTAATGTTTTGATTGGTTATCAAGTTGAGAGATTCAGAGAACATCCAGCATCAAATACTTTGTTTGACACAATTGAAACACACTGATCATAATAACTGAGGGCAGTTGCGTCCGCGAACTGTTTAGAGAAGGCGGTGCTAATGCGCCGCAAGACAACGCCGAGCGCGCGGGAATACTGTGTCAAGCGCCTAGGTCAAAAGTATCTATTCGGCTTGTTTTTCTTGTGGCTATTTCAGAGCCATAAACTCACAATTTAGATCAAAGCACTCAAAGAATGCGAGATATGGAAGCCAATCAGCTAACAGGTGACTTCCAGTAACTCAGTCTATGGCTCGGCTACCCCGCCCACAAGTTTGGCCATTCGGTCGGCAACGTCCAGTTAGCCGGCGATGAGAACGACGACGAGCTGCCCACGAGACAGCCGATGAACCGATTCCGGCCGACGCGCGCGCCATCTGACGACGAGGCGACGGCAGGCTCGAGTGTGCTATCGCCGGCGCCAGGTGGAGCAGAGCTCGGCGGCTTCTCGGCGAGCGCCAACACGAGCGCCCTGAGAGGCGGCCGCATGTCGAGCGAGTGCTTCGAGTGTATCTGCGAGGCCAGCACCAGCTGCAACGTGAACTCGCGCTGTCAAACCAGCGACGTCAGGCACACCCGTTGCGGCCTCTTCCTCATCAGCTACGACCAGTTGGCTGGCCACCGGTCTGTCCCGCGAACTGGTCACTCGCGAGGCGCTGGCCCGCGACCCGGCCGTCGACGAGTGCGTCGCGTAGCGCGACTGCGCCGAGCGGCTCCTCTAAATCTACATGTCTCGCCACCAGAAGGACTGCGACCGCGACGGCCGTGTCGAATGCTACGACTTGGCGGCCATCCACCACACCGGCCTCGACCAGTGCGCCTCCGAGGCGCTGCCGCAGACTGACCAGAGGAGCGACTTCTACCCCTGTCTAGGTTTTGGCCGTTAATTGGCCTCTAAACGGCCGCTAATTGGCCGCCAGTCGGCCGCTGATTCGGCCGCTGGCCCAACGCCAAGCGGCCGCGCGTCTCTAGCGGTGAGAGCGAAAAATAAATAAAGTCAACAATTGGAGGCACGAGCGCTGTGCTTGCTGCAGGCCAACAGGTGCAGCTCGAAAACTAACATGCGCACAGTCTCATTGTGTGGCTTCGAGTCGAGCCGACCTACAACTTGACCGCCGAGTGCGCTCGAGCCTGGAACAATCGGCGCGGTCATTGGCGTCTGGGCGTCGGCCAGCCCGCGCCCTAATATCGCACGCGCCGATCTCGTTGGGCGAGCGCGCGCACAATCAGCGCGCCGCCGTGGCCGCCACATTCGGCACTCTTGTGTCTGGCGTCGTCCACTGGCTTCGTTTCAGTGTGCGCACACTCGCGGTCGAATCGGCCAGGCCGAACAATAGAGTGCAACCTGATACCGAGGCCGATGATTAGTGTGGCGGCGCCGATTGAGAGAGCAAACTCGAGCTCAGCAAAGCGTTGGCAGCCGATCGAACAGATCGGGTCTGGTGTTTCTCCGAACGGAGTAGTCACATCGAACTGGTTGCAGTAGATGCAAATCTCCAGCCGCGAGTCTTGTCATCTGCGACGGCGGCCCAGATGACGCGACTCGCGCGCTCAGCACTCGCCGACGGACTCACTCGGGCGTTAGGCCTCGAGAGGCGTGGGCGAGCTTCGGTCGGCAGCGAGCAGAAATAGGGGCGAGTTTGGTCGGTGGAATTAGCAAAACAAAGAAGGTGCCCGTCTTGGCGCTCGATACGGCGAGGGCGCACAAATCTGGAGTGGGCGAGTGAGATACAAAAATAGAGCGGCCGATGAGACGGCGCCACCAGAGTGGCAGGTCTCAGCGCGGGCCGGGCGTCGTTTGCACGTTCAGGTGCGAGCGCTCTGCCGGCCGGCGAGTCAGTTCACGGACCGGCTCATTTGCACACTCGATAACGCCCGCGTCCACACACAAACACACACACACACACACACAGACTCACTCACTCTCTCACTGACGAGGGCGCGCACGCTCGCAGTGAGCTCGCCGAGCTTGCTGGCAGACGCGCTCCCGCACGTGCAACACAGACGGGCCACAGGTACACCGGGCCGACGGGCGGCGAGCTCTCTCGCTGGGGGGCGACCGCTGGCCACCCAGTCGGCGCTCGTTGGCATCGCCTCCCCTTGATCACCGCGAGCACCTGCCCACTCGCTGGCTTCCTCGCGCGAGCTGCGCGCGCCTGCGCGCTGTCTCGCTGGCCCAGAAGCCGCGCCTGCGCTCACGAGTCGGCCGGGGAGTAGCTCACTTTCGCTTCCTTCTTCCATTGGCGAGCCGGCAGTCCGGCAGAGTGGCCACAGAGCAGCAAACTCGAGCAAACACACACACTCTCGAACGGGCGCACTTCCTCGCTAGCGTCCCAGTCGACCAAGAACACTCACTCAGCCGCCGGCCGATTGTCACCTGCGCCACAGGGCGGAGTCACTGCGCGAGAAGTGGCGCCTCGGCGAGCGAACCTGTCAAGAGTTCGCCAAGTGTGAGTGATGAATGAGCCCAGAGAGCCAGACGCCAGCAGACAGGTGAGACCTAATAATAATAAAAATAACAATAATAACGGGACCCCAGCTGTTCGTGCGAGAAACCAATGTAGGCACGCAGACGCGATTGTTTGTTTGTCTCGCCGGTGAAGTGCAATCGAGAGGCGCGCGCGCGCGCACGAGTCGAGCTGCGCTCGCTAGTTCGAGAGCTATCATAATTAGCCTGGAGTGTGTTCTTTACTAAAGTAGCTCGCGGCAAGATCAAGCGGCGGCGTTGGCGGCGGCGGCAAGCAGTCGGCTCGTCTTTGTGAGCCGAGCATTCGCGCACAAGATACAAGATATCGAGACGCCAACGAGCGAGCGAGCGAACGAACGAGCGAACGAACGAATGAGCCCGCGCGGAGAATCATAATTGTTAATGCCAAACATAGACAACAATTAGGCGGCGGCGGCGGCGGCGGCGGCGCCAACGGCGACGACGAAGATATTGCACGCGCGCGAACCAGAGCGCGCGCCCGTTAGACGAGCTCAAACATTAAGATATCGCCTTGGCCCGCGCGTCTGCGCGCCAGTTAGCTCTCGTGTTAGCCATCGAGCCGGCAACCAGTTGGAGGCGGCACCTTGGGGTTCGCAAGAGAGACCACAGACATAGACGAGCCAGATCAATTAGCTGCTGCTGCTCGGGTGACGTATCGACTCGGCTTTACGTAAAGTCTGCGGGCGGCACACAAAGTTGATGCACGACTGCGATTGCGAAACCAGAACTCGGCGACTCGCGCGCCCGCAAAGTCATTAGGGGTGCGCATAACGGTTCTCAGGGGCACGGCTCAGGTGTGAGCGCGCGCGATGCACACCAGGTCGTAAAACGGACACGCAACGCGGCGCAGAAAACGTCAACAGAAACGCGTGCCATTATTGATGCGATTTGCTTGTCACGACTCTGGACGCCAGCCGAGCCCATTAACAATCGATCTGGTCTCGAGTTGTGGCCCTGCAGCTCGTTGACACCTAAGGCCAAGACCAGGTACAGGTGCGCGCGCGAGCGCCTGCTCACACGTCAACAGGCCAGGTGAGCGCGTGCGAGCGAGCTTATGTTTGTGCGAGCGCTGCCAGCGTGAGTGTGTCAAGCCGACGACGAGGCGCGAGAGACAATTTTGCAACAATGACACTCGGCAAGCACAAGTCAGCTGGCGGCGCGAAACGGAAGAGGCGAGTGCTCTTGATGGAGCCGGCGCCGTTTGCGTCAGCGTCGCCGCCGCCGTCGCTGTTCACCAGCGAGGCTGACGTTAAATTCATTAGCGACAAGCGACGGGCTGCGCGTCAATCGAGCCAGAGCCAAGTGAGCCAGCTCGACGGATCGGAAGCGACGACCAAGGCGCCGCCGACAGTGACAACAAGGAGAAATCTGCTCAGCTCGCGCGCGGACGAGAATCATCAGCACCAAAGGCTGACCACCGCCGACTCGGTCGACAAGAGCAACGCTTTCGCCAACGCGCTTTGCAATCCCTTCGCGGACAGCCGCTCCCGGTTGGCCGAGCAGCGCAAGCCGAGCTGGCGACAAGCTTTCAAAGCAGGCAAATTTGTGATATCACCCTCGACAACCACCATCAAATCTATGCAAGAGCCACACTCGGAAGTGTACACAATGTCTCGCTGGCCATCGGCCCTAAAGTCGTTCGCCAAGAGCGGCTCGGCCGGCGGCGCCATCAACGCCGACCAGACTAAGTCAAGACGCAAAAGTGAGCTCACTTCCCTCCTAACCATTCTCTTCGGCGCGCTCATCTTCGTGCTCGTGGCGGCCAACCTGAGCGGCTGCCGAAGCCAGAGCCATGCGGGCAGTCCCATGGGCGGCCTCAGCGTTGCCTCGATGACACGCCGGCCGGCGCTGGCGACCAATTCCACTCCAGCAGCCGATCTGAATTTGACGACCAGTGCAACAACACTCGCGAGCACAAACTCGCTCACCGACTCGGACCAGCCGGACGAGACTCACAAGGCCAGTGACATTGCAAACGGCCGCTCCACTGGCGCCGAGGAGCCCGAGGACTCGGACGAGTCGGCGCCGAGCGGACACTCGGACACGGACGCCGACTTCGAGTCTGGCTCGTCGGCCTCCGACTCGAGCCCGAGCAAACTTCGCGAGCTCCTCGGCGACGCCGCCAGCAGCGGCATCGACCTGCTCGTCGCTCGACTCAGGCCGCCTCCAGAGGCGCACACCGAGCCCGAAGCCGAGTCGGCTCTCGCCACTTCGAACGACACAGCCGAAGACACTTCCGGTCAGCCGGAGTCCGCGGGGGCGCACACAGTGGCCGATGTTAACAATCGACAGGCGCTGCGCAGCGCCACCGGAAGTGGTGACGAGTACATCTTTTCGCCGACGGACGCCGAGAACAAGCTCGCCATGGAGACGTACCTCAAGTGGCGCGCCTCGGCCGACGACCTGATCGAGTTGTTCTCGCGCAAACTGCTGCCCGTGATCACCGAGCACGGCTACGACGTGGACCCGGCCACCGTGTCGGGCCTGCTCCAAGTGTTCAACGGCATCCGCGCCCTCAAGCCGTGGGCGCTGAAGCTGCTGGACGCGTCGGCCAAGCTGGCGCCGGGCATCCTCGTGGGCACCCAGTCGGACTTTGGCGACTTCGACGAGTGTCTCAACATTCGTGTCGACGACCCGTCGGGCTTTGCGGCCGCCAACAGCGAGTTCCCCAATGAGCTGGATCCCGAGACCGGCCTCAGGGCCACCACGCTCGTGGGCCGCTACTGTCTGGCCGACGTCGAGTTTCCCAAGCCGGCGCGCAGTGTGCCTGTGTCGCGCGTCGGCCTGCCGCTGGCCGCCAGCGCCACGATGTCCAACGTGAGCCAAAACAACGACCAGCTCTTCAGAGACTACCTGCCCATTGAGCTGCGACGGCCCCTCCTGAACTTCAGCCACACGAGCGCCTTCAAGGAGACCATCTTCGTGGAGACGGGCAACTTCTTTCACATGCTCTACGTGGACCCCATCCGCGTGGGCGTCTGTCTCACCAACAAAATCGACCCGGACAACTTCGCCAAGGTGTTCAACAAGCTCATCGAGGAGTTCGCCGTCACCATCAACTTCCGGGGCCGGTGTGTCACCAAATACGACCCGCCCCAGTGGACGAGCTACCAGCGCTACTCGGCCTCCATACTGTTGCTCGCCTGCACTCTGGTCTCCATATCAACACTTCTCGACGTGCTCCAGATGAAGCTCAACAAGCTGCCCTGGCCAGTGAGTTGCGAGGCGGCCCGGGCGCGCCTCGGGCTGGTGGCACTGCGATATCGACCGCTCTACACGAGTTTCTCGCTCATACGCAACACCAAGCGCCTCTTCAAGCCCCAGACATCGGCGCACACTCGCCAGGCCAAACTGCACCTCCACAACGCCACCACTGGCGCCGCCCACGCAGACCGGAAGCAGTTCAGGCTCAACTTGGCGGCGGGCGTGGCGGAGGGCGCGCGACTGGGCGCCAAGAAGGCGTGTCCCAAGTCGTTGGCGTGCTGCTCGGAGCCCTCGATGGCCACCACCACCAGCAGCATCGCCGACTCGTCCGTCGAGTCGTCGCCCTCCATCGAGCGTCGCTCCTCCACCACCCATCTGGTCGAGGCGAACTCCTCCATTCAGGCGCTCATCATGAGCGCCAACAAGGCGGCCACCGAGTCGATCAACTCGAGCGGCTCGTCGGTGGGCTCGTCGAGCGGCGTTTTGGCGCACCAGTACAGAAAGGGCGCGCACCTGGAGGCCGGCGGCCAGCATGCGGCCGCTTGTGGTGGCTCGGCCAGCATTAGTTTGCTGTCTTTGCACGGCATTCGCGTGATCACCATGACCTGGATGATAGTCAACCACACCTACATGTTCGGCGGCTTCTTTGTGCTCTGGGCCCATCGGCGCCTCATAGACATCGCCGACTGGCCCAAGTCGCTCGGTTTTCAGATAATCCTCAACGGCTGGCTCACAGTCGAGACCTACTTCTTCCTGAGCGCGCTGATCATCGTGCTCAACGTGATGCCCCTGATGCGAAGCGCGCGCTTCAACTACCTCGCCTACATCCTCCACCGACTGTTGCGCCTCCTGCCCGCCTACGTGGGCCTCGTGTGTCTCAATTTCCTCTGGCCGCTCATCTCGTCGGGACCCGTGTGGCTGGTGAAGGGCAAGAGCTTTGTGCAGACGCCCTGCGAGAACTACCTCTGGACGAACTTTCTATTTATGAACAATTGGATCTGGCCCGAGAAGCAGGTGAGTATTGGACTGCGGAATGGAAAATCACTGAATCTCCGCATTGGGCACTGCAAGCAGCAGGCCATTGTGGCCACTCTGCGTCCACTTTCCCCACTGACCAACTCGCAACCCGGATCGCAATCCGCGCCCTCACAGTGCATGGTTCACACCTGGTTCCTGTCGGCCGACTTTCAGCTCTACATTTTGGCGCCCATGATCATCTACCTGCTCTACCGGTAAGTCTTCTTCCGTTTGGTCATCATCTTCGGCCGGCCGGCCGGCCGAAAGGCTAGCGCTTTGATCCTCCCAGGGCTCATGTTGCAGAGTGAGAAGCACGAGCGTCCAACATTCGTGCATAGTGATGGGCTGGCCGGTTCGGACGCGCTCTCGTCGGCACGACCGAGCGACCAAGTGCTCGGTCAGCTTTAATCTGCCCTCAGGGCGGCTATTTAGCGGCGCTGAATGAGTGAGTGAGCGAGCCAGCCAGCCAGCCAGCCAGCAAGCGAGCCGCTCGGCAACTAAGATGGTCTGCACTGCAACGCTCTCGCAGGCGCGAGTTCCACCGCTGGCAAGGCGTTAGCTGATTTGTCAAGACAACAGAGTGAGTGCGGAAGAGACCTGGCCGGCCAAGGCAGACGAGACTCAGGAGGCTCATTGAAAGTCTGCATTGATCCATACTCATGGGACCTGAACATCCAAGAGCCGGCCGTTTGTTTAGGCGACCGCTCGAAGACGCAGAGCCCAAGCTTGTGCAGGCAATCTTTGTGCCTGTGGCTCGCAAACAGGCGGTTTCGAATGTGGCAATGGCGAGAGCGCAGCAACAGCACTCTCGTCGCCGATCCGCGAGGACGTTGACGAGCAAACGCCGGCCGGCCACTGGACGACGACAACGAGCGGCGACGTCGAGAAGTGAACTCGAAAGGATTCACACAATAATCGGCTTCTCAGCGCCGACTCTAATCGGCCGGCGCCCGCCCAGACCTGACCGTGGGCGGCTCGTCGCTCGGTGAAGAAAGTCACTCGCGCCCTCGGTGAATAATTAGCCTCGTCGACGGCGAGTCCGCGCCTCAATCGGAGTCATTGTCGCCGAGACAAGAGCAACGGCTAGACAGGCGCGCACGAGCGGCCGGGCGCGATTTGTTCAGCCAGTCGAGCGGGTCGAGAGAACAATGTCAAGATGGAGCAAACTTCTCTCAATGTGTTTGTTTCTTGTCACTCGACAACAATGCCCGCCGGCCGGCTACTTCGGCCGCTCGCTTCCTCTCGCTCCTGTCGCTGTGAAGGTGACGCCCATCAACGAGCTCAAACACACAACCAAGAGCCCAAACACTCTCGTCGATGGCTTGAAGCGAATTGATTGTGTCCATCGCGGCCTCGCACGCATGTCGTCCGGAAAGAATGACATAATCGCGCGGCCGCAAGCGCCACAATTGATTATGTAAATGGAATGTCACTTGGTCACAGTGTTGATAAGGTCTGGCTGCAGCGTACACGCTCGCTTGTTGCCTGTGGACGATCGCGAGTGGCCTTTTGGCCGCTCTCAGTGAACTGATTAATCGATCAGTGAGAGTGTGTGCACGTGTTTGCAAGGCCTGTCAGATCCACTCAGATTCACTGCTCGACGACCTGTGCGCGATCGTCAATGAAGAGTCGAGATCACCTTGAGAGCGAGTAATCAATTCCGAGTCCACCTGTCGAATTAGCGTTGGCTCAAATTCACCAACGCAGTTCTTATTCTTCTCATTCGGAATCAGAACTCGTAGTTCGCATTGTCGAGCATTCAGTCATCGTGCACCCTGTGATCGCGCCCCCCGCCCATGAAGTCGACCATGAGCAGGTAGGCGCTCAGCTCTCCAGTGTTGAGCTCTGGCGCTCGTCGTTACACATTAGGCACATTAGGCATACCCTTAGCTGGGTAACTCACCTGCCAGCTCGTGCCCACTAAGTGTGTGGAATATTTTCGGATCGGCAGTTCATACACTGGCCAGCGTTATGTGGGCAACCAAACCCATGCACGTAATTTGTTCCTTCCACGAGCGCTTAGGCCGCTCGAGCGAGGCGGCAACTCGAGCCAGCTCGATCGCAACGAGCTGGACTGGTTTCACCGGCTCATGGTTCAGGAAACAGTTTTCAATGCCATCCGTCGGACGCTTAGGGCTGAGTGGGTGTAAGGATTGTGTGTCCAGTGTATACTAGCCTGGATCTAATGAATCTGCCAAATTTGGGACTCGCATCGAGTTGAACTATGTGATGCAGTCCATAGACAAGGAAACTCCAAATGGAAGCGCGAACGAAAAAAAGAAGCGTAGGACACCGGGGGTTCCCAGGTGGTCTCCCTCCCAAGTACTAACCTGGCCTGAGGCAGCTTAACTTCGCTGATCTGACGAGAAGCGGTGCATTCTGCCTAGTATGGTCCTACGCGAAAGTAACACCAAACTGAACATAATTTAAACGTGCGGGCATTTTCTTCATATTACAAGAATCAATCAGAGATTTCAACAATCTCAACCTGATACCTGATCGGCACCTGATTGGCTATGCCGTTTTCTCCTTTTTTGATAAACTTTCTAACTGTTCCATTATGAAATCTAAAATGGACCTTACGTTTTCCCAAACAATCAAATGATCCATGGATTCATCTGAAGGCGACCAGCCATTGGACACTCATTGAATCTGCTGATCGCCATCGTTGCCTCAGTCCTGTCTGGCTTTGTTATCTACGCCAACAAGCTATTGCCAACCACACTCATCAACAAGCTCGAGTTCGAGTAAGTATATCCTACAGCGTCACGAATTTTATACTTTGAGATAAAACCATCTACAAATGATAACTAACCTCGAGGTTGGCCCTATCTTTTCAGTGCCATCAAGCAACAGCTAAGCTATTCATATTTTGCCACCTACCAGCATATGGGACCCTACTGTCTGGGGATCCTCACCGGCTACCTTCTCCACAAGCGTCCTCATGTCAATCTACCGAAGCATCTGACATGGATGCTTTGGTTGTTGCTGCCGCCTCTATCATTCACAACTCTGCTGCTCACTTACCTCTGGAACGGTGCCTACGATGATCCTGCCATGATTAACCCTTCACCCATAGTATCAGCCTTCTATGTTGCCATACATAGAACCATATGGACAGCTCTCGTTGCATGGCTAGTTTTTGCGACTACTACCGGACGCGCCAAGACTTTGGCCCAGTTGTTGTCACATTCCCTCTTCATTCCACTCTCGCGTTTGAGCTACTCAATCTACCTGGTCCACCTACCAATAATCATGTTTAGGGCACTCAATCTGCGACACACAGTGGAATGGAGCGACCAGAACATTGTAAGTACCAATGATTAGATATGATATGGATGACTACATTGACTACATTGCTAACGTATTCAATAATCTCGCGCCTGACTCAGTTATGGGAAGCATGTGGAAACTTTGTAGCTAGTGTGATAATGGGTTATTTTTTGAACATAACTTTCGAATCTCCCATCATCAACCTGGAGAATTATATATCGGGCAAAAATCGTCATCCAAGAGTAGGAGGAGGAGTAGATGCTTACAAGTCCGCACCCAGTGGAGCCGACACGAAAACAAACTCTTATCTAGACGCCGACCCTGGGTCGACTGGGGATACGAGTAGTAGCCATGAAACCGATGGCACTGGTTTCTTGGAGCGAGAGAGAAAAT
>SNVD02005121.1:0-21985 GCA_013180625.2 Boswellia sacra
CAAATCTACTAGGAAAAGGTGGAGGAGAAACATATGAAGGAATGGGGGTTATAGGATTTACCTGAGAAGTTAGTGTTTTGTTCATGGTGGAAGTGGTTTCATCTCCTTCATCAGTTTGTGATTTCTTTGGCAGGACATCTAATTGCTCTTCATTTTGCAAAGTTATCGCACAAGAATTCTCTCTTGGATTGATCACCATTTGACAAGATAATTCTTCTGAGCCTTGGCCCTCGAATTTGCTCATGCTAGTAGCCAATTGTCCTATTTGATTTGCCAGTTTTGGATACTTGCCCCAGTTTCCTGCTGGAATTGCATTGTGTTAGTGGCAAGTGCATTAACAATGTCCTGGAGAGATATACCTGAGTTTTGTGAAGCTGGTTGCGTTGCTGGATGTGGCATTGGTGGTGGTTGCATTTGAAAAGGTTGCTGCACTCTAGGTTGATTGAAACCTTGTGGCCGATTTGGTATCACATTTGGAGTGATTGGTTTATGATTCCAGTAACTGAAATTATGTTGATCTTCCCATCCAGCATTGTAAGTGCTAGAGAAAGGATCATACCATTGCCTCGTTTGTCCTGGAAATCCACCCATGGCATTGGTTTGTTCCATATATTCTTCTTGTAAAGTTGGATACATGTCGATTGGATGCTCCATGGTAGAATATATCCCACATGCATAAGATTTCTGCATATCTCCTACCGCCATGTTTTCCACAAGAGAAGTTAGCTCAGAAAGTTGTTGTTCAATGTTCTGAGTGCTTACCTCATTTACACTCCAACGTAATTGTGGCTCAAATCGGCTACTGAATTGTTGGAAGTTTACTGCCATGTCGCCTAAACACAAACAATCAGAAAAGAAAAACAAAAAAAATACGAATCAACAATGAAAACCAAATAACAAATCGATTAGAATATCAATTCCCGGCAACGGCGCCAAAAACTCGATGCGTTCGAAACTAGCAAGTATACTAGTCGCACAAGTAATAAAGTGATAAGTAAGATATCGTTCCCACGAGGATTGATTCTAATTGAATTTGTTATTTCCAGCAACAATAAACTAAACAGGGGGAATTTTTGTTGAATGCTTTACTAAATGAAATAAGAATGCAAGTAAAGAATAACAAAACAGAAAGTAAATTTGAATGAAAAATCAATGGGAGAAAGCTGTTTAAGGGATCCTTCTCTACCACAAGATATGGATTTGCGAATTAATTGTAGAATTGTCATCTAATTACAGCATTTAAGGTATCAACCGTAGATAATAACAAGCTCTATTACCCCAATCTTTCCTTACTTTGTTGTTAAATAAAACAAGCTCTTTATTTAATCTCTATCCATTAAACAACCTAAAACAAGCTCTCTAAATTTAATTCAATGGATGCATTACGAAAAGAAAGACAGGTTGATCTAAGCAATAAACACACAAGCTCGGATTATTTAACTTAGTTATATTCTCCAATTGCAATCTCTGATCACAATTTTGCTACTAATGATTAGAAATTCAAGACAATTACGGATCAAGATTTCTAGTCTAGCAATAAATCACAACCAGATTATCTTCAGTTGGCCACTCAAATACAATCAGCAAGCAATCATAAGCATTAAATATGGGAGAATACAAGCAACTTCAATTAGAGAATTGGATAACAATTCCTTACACAATCAACTTACAAAAACCATATCAGGGGCTTTGAACTCACCCTCAACCAATTCAGATTCAGTTACACATGTTTAAGAACGTGGTAAATACAATACAACATGGAGACATTCCAGAAAATGAAAGGGAAGGGAAAAACTTAGCAAATTTGATGTAGCTCTCTTTGGATTGTAGTTCTTCCTCTTTCCAAGCTTCCTTTCTCCTTCAAGAACTCCAAGAGATGAAAGCATTCCAGAGCAGCAGCCTCTACCACGTTCTCCCCTCTTCAAGTTATCAAAATAAAACCCTAAAATGTGTTTAAATACTCTGCTACAGTGAATTGCTACAGTGACCCGTATTATACATGCTACAGTGACTTGTGGAATTATATTTCTCTACATCTCACACTGTTTTGATTAGAACTTTTGGTACACTGAATGGATTTATAAACCGTAAATTTCTCCAGAAATTAGACTTCGAGAGCTTTCCAACGGTATATAACATGTCATCGGGTTCATTGTATATCAATACAATTAAATCCGAGAAGATCACTGACTACCAGAGGTGAAAATGAAGGGTTTTACTCCATTTTTGTGCAAGTTGCTCCAAAACTCCTACAACCATCAAAACACACAAAAACATAAAAATACCACGGAATATAGCAAAGAAACATGGACGAATTGATATAAAAGTAATACATAAATAGACACCTATCAGGTAGTAAAGCTTCATAACATGGAGATGGATGCTGCTGGAGAACAAAGGAAGCTTCAACTGCAAGAATTGGAAGAACTTAGAAATGATGTCTATGAGAATTCCAGAATTTACAAGGAGAGAACTAAGGCATTTCATGATAAACTGATCTCCAGGAAGAATTTTGAAGTTGGACAGAAAGTTCTTTTATTTCATTCTCGCCTCAAGTTATTTCCAGGTAAATTACGATCTCGATAGGTTGGACCTTTTGTTATTACTAATGTTTTTTCTCATGGTGCAGTGGAAATCAAGAGCTTAAAAACGGACAAAGTATTTAAGGTGAATGGGCACAGGTTGAAGCCATACTCTGAGAATTCAGTGATGCAAGACATCGAGGAGGTACCTCTCTACGAGCCAACTTATCTTGATGGGTGAGGACAGATAACTTCAGGCTGAGGACATTAAACCAAGCGCTTATTGGGAGGCAACCCAATGTTTTTGAAATATAAATAAAAAGAGACAAAGAAAAGAAGGTAGTATTGATCAATTTTTGTGTTTCGAGGAGATTCCTCTCATGGGCTATTATAATTGATCATGTTTTATCTCTCTTTGCCATCTGTCTCATTTGCTTTGTTGTTTGTTTTTGACTTTTGTTTGCTCGTGTTTTTATTTCTTTTATGTGTCTCTATTTTCTTTTCTTTTCTTTTTTTTTCTTGTGTTTAATTTGATTATTCCGTGCTTCGAGTTCAGTTGTGCAACAGCTTGAGGAAACATTCAAACGGGAGTTGAAGCCATTGTTCGAAGGTTTGAAACGTGCAGATCTGGGAGAAGAACAAACTCAATCGCATTATCGGTAATATCTCTCCTTTTCTTCTCTTCAATGGATGCTGATATCTTTCTATCGAACCTTCGTAAATATTTCCCTTCACTTCCTCAAATGCTGTGTTTAAAATTTATAAAGTACGGATGACTAGACTTTGGGCATTGATGCTCCTAAATGTGCCTGCTGATATCCGATGGCTTATCGAAGCCAAGGTGAGATTGTCCGTGAGCCGGACATTAATCTCGCAAAATACATGCCTGGTCTAGGAAAGAGCTACTACGCCAAGAGGCGAAGAGCGAAAAGGTTACAAGTATGTTCTAAATGTGCTAGATGGAATTGTAACCAGACTTGTCGTTCATTAGGTTTTGCGTCCAGGAATAGAGAAGATAAACTTTCATTTATTAAGAATGGTTTGAGTAATGAGTCGCTGATAATGTTTTGTTAACTCTCGAGTCACATTCTTGTGGACTTGTTCAGCGTGAATTGCTTAATCTATGGACACAATTTCGTGATGAATTGCAGTGTTATAGTCTAGGGAATCTAACTAAAAACGACCCTGTTTACCAGTTTATAAGAAAACTGGATGGGAAGCAAATCCCGGACTCATAGAAGGCATTTCAGTCGTTACTGGACGTAAAACCAGAGGAAGATGTGAGCCACAATCACAACTACTAGTATATTTGAATGTGTGTTGTTGTTGTAGAATTTTTTTTCTTGTTTCGTTTGATCTGATTATCAATGTTGTTTTTGTGTTGTTGTTGTTTGTTGATTTTGTGTGTTTTAATTTCAAGTTTTCTTTTTGACAAACCATATGACTACCCTATGGCATAAGTACACGTGGGAGACAAGTGTGGAGGTTTTGTCAACCTCCACCGAAAGTGTATCTCCATTTTTAATGCTTCACGTGGGAGACAAGTGTGGGGGTTTTGTCAACCCCCGCCGAAAGTGCCGAAAGTGTATCTCCATTTTCCATGCTTCACGTGGGAGGCAAGTGTGTAGGTTTTGTCAAACCTCGCCGAAAGCATATCTCATTTTTTCAAATTTTGGGGCTATAAATCTGCATCGAGCAACTCCCACCGAAATTATGTCCCCATGTGTCAAATTTGAGAGTTTTACGTGTGTATATATCCATGCTGCATATTTTGAAATGTCATTTTATAACCTGTCTTGCACTAGAATCACATAATACCTAACGCACATCATTATCTTGCACAAGTTTAGAGCACTTTTAGAAATGGAAAAAACACCAATTCGGCAATTCCAAAATATATGCGTATTTTATGGATCGCAATTTGGTAAAGATGGAGAGTTTACAACAGCAGCTCTTGATCTTGGTAAGACATTAGCTGCGAGGGGTATTCATTTGATTTATGGAGGGGGTAGTCTTGGGTTAATGGGGTGTGTGTCGACAGCTGCATCCTTAGGAGGAAGCAAAGTGCTCGGCATTATCCCTAAACCATTAGCTGTACGAGATATCGTAGGCAACACCATGGGGGAAGAGTTACAGGTTTCTAGTATGTATGAGCGTATTGCACATATGATCATTAAATCTGATGCATTTATAGCTTTGCCCGGTGGTTATGGTACATTATAGGAGATATTTCAAATCACCTCTTGGGCACAGCTGAACATCCATCGGAAACCCATTGGTTTGTTAAATGTCAATAATTTTTTTGATGGTTTGTTGTCTTTTCTTGATCAAGCAGTAGAAAAAAACTTCATCTCACAGTCGGCGAGGCAAATCCTGGGTACAGCTTCAACTGCAGGGGAGTTAATTGACAAATTACAAGCATTCGTCTATTCGCCTGATCCAACAATATCTCGGATAGATTGGTTTGGAGAAGGCGATAAGAGGCGTAAACTGGATTTAACGCTCCATCTGTAATCTCTATCGACTGGTTTGCTTCATTTTTGTTTACATTCTCTTTACTGTGTTTATTTGAGTTTTTTTTATGTCATTTCTTTTGGGTTTTTTTTTTCAGGTCATTTCTTTCATCGCAGGTAATATTTTCTAATCTTTGCTTTTAGAGTGGTGGCTTAAAAAGTTTAAGTTCTCTTGAAACGCATTCTGGATCTCTTCAATCCATAATAGCTGAATAAGGAGGCTAATTTCTAAACTTTTTAGACCCATTCTAACTATCTTGTTTTTGTTTGCTGACTTGTTGAACTTTGTTATTTTATGAGTGATTTTAGTTTTGCGTAATTTAGAGTTGTTATGTGTTTTTATCTTTATCAATTTCGATTCAAAAAAACAATTGTGGAAAAACCTGAGAATGGCAGAATATGGGGTTTTCTTTAACCCTTGAAACGCATTCTCTCGACATAAATCTTTAGTTTGTTTATTTCATGTTTGTTTGAAGTGTCTTGTATCTTGTTTTGTTCTTTCATAATAAAGGTATATAGGCTGGAAACCTTAAGTCTGCGGGCTACTGGCCCTAAGGATTGTTGAAATATACAATCTTGACTCAGGCGTAACAACGCCACGTACCTCTTTTCTTGCATTTTGTGGGTCGATGATAAGATAATGATTGAATTAAGAATAACTCTTGGAAAATGATAAATGATGCATGGATCTGTGGGCTTGAAATGTTTATTGGTTTTCGCTTTGCTTTTGATTCCTTGCGCAACATTGAGCACTGAGCTATTATCACTGAGTTATTTGTTCACTTAGAGAAGTTTATGTAATTTAAATGTTTCTTCAGATTTCAATGAATTCTAGAACTTGTTTGATGGTCACTCGAGGCGAAATCCTAGACTGTGCAACATTGGGGAAATGATTTAGGCCATCTTTGGACCGTTTGAGCCTTAATAGCCAACCTTGACTGAAATTGATCCCTAGTTACCCCTTTGAGCCTTTTTAAGCCTTTTTCTTTGTTAACTCACTAAAAGATTTCCTAACCTCAAATGAATTTATTCCAAACAGTTTATCCCTTACCTATGAGCATGTAGATCATTCACAATTAAATTCTGAGCTATGTTCTGGTTTTGGAAAGTTAAAGGAGGTTGGGATGTGTCATGAGCAATGCAAGTGAGTCCTATTGTGTTGGTAAAAAAAAAAAAAGAAAAGAAAAAAAAATCTGTACTTATCTTCCACGTACTTAAACATTGAGGACAATGTATTGTTTAAGTGTGGGGGAGTGGAATTGCAATTAAAAAAAAAAGAAAAAAAAGAAAAAAAAGAAGTTCTATACTCTTGGGTGTTCTTAAAAAGAATGAAACATGGGTGTAGTTTCTTTTGTTTTCTAAAAAAAAAAAAACAAAAAAAAGAGAAGAAAAAAAGAAAAAAAAGAAGATTGAGTCTTCTAAATAAGTTTGGGGGAGTAACCTGGTGAATTAAAATAAAGTTGTGTTATAGGGTTGAGCTCTACATAATCTTGAATGATTTATGTGTTTGTGGTTGATTTGAGCCAAATTATTATCCTTGATCATACCTTCACCCAAGCCAAACGTTACAAGCTTAATAAAGTCCTACTTGATCCTTGGTGTTGTACATGTCTACAGTAGTGGAGAGTGACTTGAAAAGCAGGCCTATGGAGTTCATTTATACACACATCTTCACTATTAAATATGATTCATTTTTAAGCATAACCTCATCCGGGTTACAAGTGATTAGGTGAGAATGGCTCTACACACACACACTTGAGGAATTGAAGTGAAGCGAAACTAATATTTGAGAAAAAATTGTTGATCAAGTGCATTATTTTGAAGTTTTCCTTGGGTTATAATTAAGTACAATCTTTGAGGCCTATTTGCAAGTTGAAGCATTGGTGTGTTTTAATTTTTCTCTGATTCTGTTTCGGGTTAGTTTTGTTTCGTATCATTTTAGTTGCTCGAGGACTAGCAAAGTCTAAGTGTGGGGGAATTTGATAGGTTTCTATTTATGTATTACTTTTATATCAATTCGTCCATGTTTCTTTGCTATATTCCTTGGTATTTTTATGTTTTTGTGTGGTTTTGATGTTTGTAGGAGTTTTGGAGCAACTTGCACAAAAATGGAGTGAAACCCTTCATTTTCACCTCTGCTAGTCAACCATCTTCTCGGATTTAATTGTATTGATATACAATGAACCCGATGACATGTTATATACCGTTGGAAAGCTCTAGAAGTCTATTTTCTGGAGAAATTTACGGTTTATAAATCCATTCAGTGTACCAAAAGTTCTAATCAAAACAGTGTGAGATGTATAGAAATATAATTCCACAAGTCACTGTAGCTGTCTCTTATACACATCTAGATGTGTATAAGAGACAGATTCACTGTAGCATAGTATTTAAACACATTTTAGGGTTTTATTTTGATAACTTGAAGAGGGGAAAACGTGGGAGGAGGCTGCAGCTCTGGAATTCTTTCATCTCTTGGAGTTCTTGAAGGAGAAAGGAAGCTTGGAAAGAGGAAGAACTACAATCTAAAGAGAATTACATCAAATTTGCTAAGTTTTTCCCTTCCCTTTCTTTTTTTGGAATGTCTCCATGTTGTATTGTATTTACCACGTTCTTAAACATGTGTAACTGAATCTGAATTGGTTGAGGTTGATTTCAATGCCCCTGATATGGTTTTTGTAAGTTGATTGTGTAAGGAATTGTTATCCAATTCTCTAATTGAAGTTGCTTGTATTCTCCCATATTTAATGCTTATGATTGTTTGCTGATTGTATTTGAGTGGCCAACTGAATATAATCTGGTTGTGATTTATTGCTAGACTAGAAATCTTGATCCGTAATTGTCTTGAATTTCTAATCATTAGTAGCAAAATTTTGATCAGAGATTACAATTGGAGAATATAACCTAAGTTAAATAATTCGAGCTTGTGTGTTTATTGCTTAGATCAACCTATCTTTCTTATCATAATGCATCCATTGAATTAAACTCAGAGAGCTTGTTCTAGGTTGTTTAATGGATAGAGATTAAATAAAGAGCTTGTTTTATTTTAACAACAAAGTAAGGAAAGATTGGGGTAATAGAGCTTGTTATTATCTACGGTTGATAACTTCAATGCTGTAATTAGATGACAATTCTACAATTAATTCGCAAATCCATATCTTGTGGTAGGGAAGGATCCCTTAACCAGCTTTCTCCCATTGATTTTTCATTCAAATTTACTTTCTGTTTTGTTATTCTTTACTTGCATTCTTATTTCATTTAGTAAATCATTCAACAAAATCCCCCCTGTTTAGTTTATTGTTGCTGGAAATAACAAATTCAATTAGAATCAATCCTCGTGGGAACGATATCTTACTCATCACTTTATTACTTGTGCGACTAGTATACTTGCTAGTTTTGAACGCATCACAAACCATCAAAAAAATTATTGACATTTAACAAACCAATTGGTTTCCGATGGATGTTTAGCTGTGCCCAAGAGGTGATTTGAAATATCTCCTCTAATGTACCATAACCACCAGGCAAAGCCATAAATGCATCGGACTTAACAACCATATGTGCAATACGCTCATGCATACTAGAGACCTGTAACTCTTCCCCAATTGTGTTGCCTACGATATCTCGTACAGCTAATGGTTTAGTGATAATGCCGAGAACTTTGCTCCCTCCTAGGGATGCAGCTGTCGACACACACCCCATTAACCCAAGACTACCCCCTCCATAAATCAAATGAATACCCCTCGCAGCTAATGTCCTATCAAGATCAAGAGCTGCTGTTGTAAACTCTCCATCTTTACCAAATTGTGAGCCACAAAATACGCATATATTTTGGAATCGCCGAATTGGTGTTTTCTCCATTTCTACAAGTGCTCTAACCTTGTGTAAGACAATGATGCACGTTAGGTAATATGCTTTTCAAGTGCAAGATAGGTTCTAATAATGACATTTGAAAATATGGAGAATGGATATATACACACGTAACACTCTCAAATTTGACACATGGGGACATAATTTCGGTGGGGGTTGCTCGATACAGATTTATCGCCCCAAAATTTGAAAAAATGAGATATGCTTTCGGCGAGGTTTGACAAAACCTACACACTTGTCTCCCACGTGAAGCATGGAAAATGGAGATATGCTTTCGGTGGGGTTTGACAAAACTGCCACACTTGTCTCCCACGTGAAGCATGAAAAGTAAAGATATACTTTCGGGGGAGGTTGACAAAACCTCCACACTTGTCTTCCACGTGTGCTTATATCATGGGGTAGTCATCTGGTTTGTCAAAAAGAAAACTTGAAATTAAAACAAACAAAATCAACAAACAATAACAACACAAAAACAAAATTGATAATCAGATCAAACGAAACAAGAAAGAAATAAAATTCGACAACAACAACACACATTCAAATATACAAGTAGTTGTTGTTAGCCCTAAGGCTACATGATAATTTTGATGATAACAATACACATTGATTAATTGTGATTTACTAACATGTTTATATATGTGCAAGAGTAATATCATTGAAATAATTGAAAATCAAGAAAGGCTTATTAAAATGAAGTGTTGAAGCTAAGGAGAAGACTACATGTTAAAGGCACCAAAGTTTAAGTACAAGGTTTGATTCAAGTAATGTGACACATGAGCAATGTTTAATCAATTGGTCATATATTTCTCTACAGATGTCCAAATGATGTGATTCTTAAGCCTTTGGAAAGCTTACTCAATTTATAACATTTCATATGTTTCAAAGAAATTCGAATTTCAAGTGTAAGGTTGTCCAAATCATCATGCAAGTTGAAAGACAAATGGAAGCAGCTGACATGAGCACCGAATACTCCTTTGGACATATCTTGAGCTAGAAAATCAAAATGACTTGATTCTTACGGCATTGGAAAGATAACTTAATGAAGAACATTTCATATGTTTTTAAGAAATTCAAATTTCAAATGGAAGGCTGACATAATTGACATGCAATTCGGTGGACTGACACAGAGAAGAAAAATCAACTCACATGAGCACCGAATGGTGTTTTAGCCATATCTTAAGATAGAGATATCCACATTCTTTGAATCTTAATGTTTTGGAAAGCTTATTCAAATATGAAGATCTTTTATGTTTTGAAGAAATTCAAATTTCAAACGGAAGGCTGACAGAATTATCATTCAAGTCGGTGGACTGACACATTGAGGAAAAATCAAGTCACATGAGCACCGAATGGTGTTTTGGCCATATCTTGAGCTACAGATATCCAAATGACTTGATTCTTGATGCGTTGGAAAGCTTATTCAAATGTGCAGATTTTTATGTTTTACAGATTTTCAAATTTCAAACGGAACATTGACAAAAATGGCAGACAAGATTACGGTTTTTATGGTGGGCAGAAAATTTGGAGATGGTGTCTTCACTTGATTAAGTTCATCTCATTTGCCTATAAAAGGAGCCATTCTCCCATGCATTCAAGAAGGGCAAGAGAAGCATTTTATCAAGCAAAAAGCAAGAGAAGTATCAAGTCTAGAGAGCTTTTATATTATCTATCTACTCTTTGAAGAGAGTTATACTTTTTTTGTAAAAATTATCTTTGTTCTTGTATTGTGGTGAGAGTGAGATATTATTGTAAAGGATATTAGTTATCCTTGAGAGAACTCTTGTTGTGTGTTTTCAAGAGTTGAAGGAAGTTGCCTTGGTGAGGTTGTTCATCAAGAAGAACTCTTGGTGTGGTGTTATCAAGGGTTGAAGAAAGTTTCCTTGGTGAGGTTGTTCATCAAGAAGAACTCTTGGTGTGGTGTTATCAAGAGTTGAAGGAAGTTTCCTTGGTGAGGTTGTTCATCAAGAAGAACTCTTGGTGAGGTTGTTCATCAAGCAAGTTGTAAAGAATTCTACAACTTAGTGGAAAGCCTAGCTTATGGAGCTAGGAGCCCGTGGACGTAGGCAAGGTTTGCCGAACCACGTACATCGAGTTTGCACTCTCTCTATCCCTTTCCTCTTTACATTTACTTGCACTTGTGATTGTTCTTTATTGCCATTCTCTTTATTGCATTCTATTTTCATCTTCTTCACCTTTGTTCTTAAAGAAAGATTTAAATAATTTTGATCTTTCAAGAAAAGTTTTCTAAATCCGTTTTTATAAATAAAAACCCAATCACCCCCCCTCTTGGGTTGCCATACCTGAGTCATAGTTGTTGAATTGTGGCTCACATCTTCCTCTGGTTTTAAACTTCAGTAACGGCTGAAAACGCCTTCTATGAGTCGGGGATTTGCTTCCCATCTATTTTCTATAAACTGGCAACCAGGGTCGTTTTTAGTCAGATTCCCTAGACTATGATGCTGCAATTCATCACGAAATTGTGTCCATAGATTAAGCAATTCACGCTGAACAAGTCCATAAGAATGTGACTCAAGAGTTAATAAAACATTATCCAGCGACTCATTACTCAGGCCATTCTTAATAAATGACAGTTTATCTTCTCTATTTCTGGACACAAGACCTAATGAACGACAAGTCTGGTTACAATTCCATCTAGCACATTTATAGCCTACTTGTAACCTCTTCGCTCTTCGCCTCTTGGCGTATAGCTTTTCCCTAGACCAGGCATGTATTTTGCGAGATTAATGTCAGGCTCACCTGACAATCTCACCTTGGCTTCAATAAGCCATCGGATATCCGCAGGCACATTTAGGAGCATCAACGCCCAAAGTCTAGTCATCCACACTTCATAAATTTTATACACAGCATTTTGAGGAAGTGAAGGGAAATATTTACGAAGGTTTGACATAAAGATATCGGCATCCATTGAAGAGGAGAAAAGGAGAGCTATTACCGATAATGCGATTGAGTTTGTTTTTCTCCAAGATATGCACGTTTCAAACCTTCGAGCAATGACTTCAGCTCCCGTTTGGATGTTTCCTCAAGCTGTTGCACAAATAAATTCAAAGTACGGAATAATCAAATTAAACAAAATGAAGGAAAAGAAAAGAGCAGAAACGAAACTAAAGACATATAAAAGAGATAACAACACAATAGCAAACAAAAGTCAAGAACAAATAAAAAAAATGTAAAATAAATAAGATAGATGGCAAAGAGAGATAAAACCTGATCAATTTGATGGCCTACGAAGAGAATCTCCTCAAGACACAAAAATCGATCATTATTACCTTATTTTATTTTTCTTTTATTTTTTTTATTTATTTTGCGAAAACATTGGGTTGCCTCCCAATAAGCGCTTGGTTTAACGTCCTCAGCCCGACGTTGGTTCCATCATGGGAGGGTCCAATCTCCGCTATGCTTCTCTAGTGGGCTTGGATCCTTTTTCCAACAAGAATTGTTGCATGTATATGGCTGGGCCTTGGATGTTAGCAATCGTCCACCCAATAGTTATTTTGTGATCTCTAAGTACTTGGACGAGTTTCTCTTCTTGTAGTGGTGCAAGGCCCATTTCTATTATAATTGGCAAAGTATCATTCTCACCTAAGAATCCAAGCTTCAAATGATCTGGGAGTGGCTTAAGCTCCAAGGTATTGGCTTTCATCACAGAAGGAAGAAGTTTATCATTAGATAAAGGCAATTCAATGTACAAAACATCATACCTGTTTGTGGTTATAACTATGATCTCATCTAAGCTTGCCACAGCTTCCTCCATTTGTTTGGACACTAGTATAAAAATTCTTGATTCCCTAGAATTTTCTGTCCCTATGTGCTCACTAATAGCTACTCCAATCCTCTTGCGAGTACTAAACTTGTTGTGGCAAAGAAGCAATAACGTCCAACTGCAAAAACAGAATGTAAGTCACTAGGGTACCTCATTGCCTCAAAATATTGAAACGGATAACCTTCATCAAACTCTATGGTGAGAGTGCCATCAGAACCATCAATTTTTGTTTCTGATAGTTCAGTTTTCAGATGTCCCTTCCCTAAAAGAATCCGTGTTAGATTAATAAGATGTCCCTCCTCTATTTTTAAGGACATAGAAGTCTGCTGGGGAAAACCAATTGATTCACCTGCACAAGCACATCTTCCATAACTCTTTTGGGATATGCATTAAAATGATCAGCAAGTTGAATGGTAATACCAGTTTTCGCAAAAAGGTCCAAGATTTAAAGAAGCATAAATAGAATATGGCATGACATTAATAGATGCTCCTAAATCTAACATATCTCTTTCAAACTTGGTATTACCAATGGTGCATGGAATGGTGAACGTACCTGGATCTTTGCATTTCGGAGGAATTTTTCTTTGCAATACAGCTGAAACATCTTCCCCAACACTTACTTTCTCATTTCTTTTTAACTTTCTTTTGCTGGTGCATAACTCCTTGAGACATTTTGTATAATGAGCTACTTGCTCGATAGCATCCAGAAGTGGTATATTTACCTCAATCTTACGAAAAGTCTCCAGGTTTTCATGTTCTTGTTCCTCCCTCTTTGATTTTGCAAATCTGCTAGGAAAAGGTGGAGGAGTAACATAAGAAGGAATAGGAGTCTTAAGATTTACCTTAGAAGATGATGTCTTGTTCATGGTGGAAGTGGTGTCATCTCCTTCATCAGTTTGTGATTTCTTTGCCAGGTTTTGGATACTTGCCCCAGTTTCCATTTGCTCTCCACTTTGAATTTGCTCTCCACTTTGCAAAGTTATCGTACAAGCATTCTCTTTTGGATTGATCACCTTTTGAGAAGATAATTTTTCTGAGCATTGGCCCTCGAATTTGCTCATGCTAGTAGCCAATTGTCCCATTTGATTTGTGAGGTTTTGGATACTTGCCCCAGTTTCCTGCTGGAATTGCATTGTGTTAGTGGCAAGTGTATTAACAATATCCTGGAGAGACATACCTGAGTTTTGTGAAGCTGGTTGTGGTGCTGGATGTGGCATTGGTGGTGGTTGCATTTGAAATGGTTGCTGCACTCTAGGTTGATTGAAACCTTCTGGCCAATTTGGTATGCCATTTGGGGCGATCGGTTGATGATTCCCGTAACTAAAATTGGGGTAATCTATCCATCCGGCATTGTAAGTATTAGAGAAGTGATCATACCATTACCTTGATTGTCCTGAAAATCCACCCATGGCATTGGCTTGTTCTATATCTTCTTCTTGTAAAGTTGGATACATGTCCATGGGATGCTCCATGGTTAGAATATACCCCACAGCATAAGGTTTCTGCAATCTCCTACAGCCATGTTTTCCACAAGAGAGGTTAGCTCAGAAAGTTGGTGTTCAATGTTCGGAGTGCTTACCTCATTTACTCTCCATGGTACTTGTGGCTCAAATCCGCTACTGAATTGATAGAAGTTTACTGCCATGTTGTCTAAACACAAACAATCAGAAAAGAAAAACAAAGAAAATATGAATCAACAATGAAAACAAAATAACAAATCGATTAGAAAAATCAATCCCCGGCAACGGCGCCAGCCATAATAAACAAACAGGGGGCGGTTTTGTCGATTGATTAACTAAACTTAATACGAAAGCAAATGAAGAATAACACAAAGCAAAGTTAAATGGAGTGAAAAATCAATGAGAGGACACTGGTTAAGAGTCCTTCTCTGCCACACAAGATAGAATGTGAATAACATAGAATTGTAATTCAATACAGTATTGAATGTTATCAACCGTAGATAACAACAAGCTCTGTTATCCCAATCTTTCTTAATTTGTTGTTTTAAATAATAACAATTTCTTTATTAAATCATCTATCCATTAAACAACCTAGAACAAGCTCTCTAAGTTTAATTCAATAGAAGCATTACGATGAGAAAGATAGGTTTATCTAAGCAATAATCACACAAGTTCGGATTATTTAACCTAGGTTTTATTTTCCAATTGCAATCTCTGATCATAATTTTGCTACTAATGATTGGAAATTCATGACAATTACGGATCAAGATTTCTAATCCAGCAATAGACAACAACAGATTATATTCAGTGGCCATTCCAAATACAATCAGTAAGTAATCATAAGCATTAGATATGGGAAAATACAAGCAACTTCAATTAGAGAATTGGATAACAATTTCTTACACAATCAACCCACAAAATCCATATCAAGGGCTTTGAAATCACCCTCAAACCAATTCAGATTCAGGACACATGTAAAAACAAACATAAATAATTAATTCAATACAGAGAAATTCCAGGAATTGAAAGGAAAGAAAAAATTAGTAAACCTTGAAAATCTCCTGTTGATGAATCTCCGTAGGAGTGTAGTTCTTCCTCTTTCCAAGCCTTCTTTCTCCTTCAAGAACTCCAAGGGATGAGAGAAATCTCTAGAAAGCTGGCCTCCAAAACGTTCATCACCCCCCCCCCCCCCCCCCCCCCCCCCCCCCCCCCCCCCCCCCCCCCCCCCCCCCCCCTCTCCCCCTTCAAGTTATGAAAATAAAACCCTAAAATGTGTTTAAATACTCTGCTACAGTAACCTGCTAAAGTGTCCCGTATTATACATGCTACAGTGATTTGTGGAATTCCATTTCTATACTTCTCACACTGTTTTGATTACAACTTTTGGTACACTGAATGGATTTATAAACCGTAAATTTCGCCAGAAAATAGACTTCGAGAGCTTTCCAACGGTATATAACATGTCATCGGGTTCATTGTATATCAATACAATTAAATCCGAGAAGATCACTGACTAGCAGAGGTGAAAATGAAGGGTTTTACTCCATTTTTGTGCAAATTGCTCCAAAACTCCTACAAACATCAAAACCACACAAAAACATAAAAATACCAAGGAATATAGCAAAGAAACATGGACGAATTGATATGAAAATGATATATAAATAGACACTTATTAGGCCAATTGAATATAATCTGGATATTGTCTATTGCTATATTAGAAATCTTGATCCGTAATTGTCTTGAATTTCTAATCATTAGTAGCAAAATTGTGATCAGAGATTACAATTGGAGAATATAACCTAAGTTAAATAATCCGAGCTTGTGTGTTTATTGCTTAGATCAACCTATCTTTCTTATCATAATGCATCCATTGAATTAAACTCAGAGAGCTTGTTCTAGGTTGTTTAATGGAGAGAGATTAAATAAAGAGCTTGTTTTATTTAACAACAAAGTAAGGAAAGATTGGGGTAATAGAGCTTGTTATTATCTACGGTTGATAACTTCAATGCTGTAATTAGATGACAATTCTACAATTAATTCCAAATCCATATCTTGTGGTAGAGAAGGATCCCTTAACCAGCTTTCTCCCATTGATTTTTCATTCAAATTTACTTTTTGTTTTGTTATTCTTTACTTGCATTCTTATTTCATTTAGTAAATCATTCAACAAAAATCCCCCCTGTTTAGTTTATTGTTGCTGGAAATAACAAATTCAATTAGAATCAATCCTCGTGGGAATGATATCTACTTATCACTTTATTACTTGTGCGACTAGTGTACTTGCTAGTTTCGAACGCATCACAACACTTAAATTGAAATGTTTATTTGCAATTTAAGAAACATTTCAATTTAAGTGTTTCTTCAGATTTCAATGAATTCTAGAACTTGTTTGATAATCACTCAAGGCGAAATCCTAGATTGTGCAATATTAGGGAAATGATTTAGGCTATCTTTGGACTGATTGAGCCTTAATAGCCAACCTTAACTGAAATTGATCCCTAGTTACCCATTTGAGCCTCTGTAAGCCTTTTTCCTTGTTAAAAGATTTCCTGACCTCAAATGAATTTTTTCCAAGCAGTTTATCCCTTACCTATGAGCATGTAAATCATTTACGATACATTTTGAGCTTGTTATGGTTTTGGAAAGTTAAAGGAGGTTGGGTTGTGTCATGAGCAATGAAAGTGAGTTCGATTGTGTTTGTACAAAAAGAAAAAAAGAAAAAAAAACTCCACACTTATCTTCCACGTTCTTAAACATTGAGGACAATGTGTTGTTTAAGTGTGGAGGAGGGGAAGTATAGTTAAAAAAAGGAAAAAATGAAAAAAAAGAAGAAAAAACGATCTATACCCTTAAGCGTTCTTAAAAAGAATAAAACAACAAAGTGTGGTAGTATAATTTCTTTTGTTATATACAAAAAAAAAAGAGATTGAGTGTTTTAAATAAGTTTGGGGGAGTGGCCTGGTGAATTGAAATAAAGTTATGTTATAGGGTTGAGCTCTACAAAGTCTTGAATGATTTATGTGTTTGTGGGTGATTTGAGCCAAATTATTTTCCTTTATCATACCTTCATCCAAGCCAAACGTTACAAGCTTAATAAAGCCTTACTTGATCCTTGGTGTTATGCTTGTCTACATTAGTGGAGAGTGACTTCAAAAGCAGGCCTATGGAGTTCAATTATACACACATCTTCACTATTAAATATGATTCATTTTTATGCATAAACTCATTAGAGTTATGATGCGTTCGAAACTAGCAAGTATACTAGTCGCACAAGTAATAAAGTGATAAGTAGATATCGTTCCCGCGAGGATTGATTCTAATTGAATTTGTTATTTTCTAGCAATAATAAACTAAACAGGGGGGGTTTTGTTGATTGATTAACTAAACTTAATACGAAAGCAAATGAAGAATAACACAAAGCAAAGTTAAATGGAGTGAAAAATCAACGCGTGACACTTGGTTAAGAGTTCATTCTCTGCCACAAGATATGAATTTGTGAATTAACATAGAATTGTAATCCAATTACAGCATTGGAGTTATCAATCGTAGATAACAACAAGCTCTGATATCCCAATCTTTCTTTACTTTGTTGTTAAATAAAACAAGCTCTTTATTTAATCTCTATCCATTAAACAACCTAGAACAAGCTCTCTTAGTTTAATTCAATGGAAGCATTACGATGAGAAAGATAGGTTGATCTAAGCAATAATCACACAAGTTCGGATTATTTAACCTAGGTTGTATTTTCCATTTGCAATCTCTGATCACAATTTTGCTACTAATGATTGGAAATTCATGACAATTACGGATCAAGATTTCTAATTTAGCAATAGACAACAACAGATTATATTCAGTTGGCCATTCCAAATACAATCATTAAGCAATCATAAGCATTAGATATGGGAAAATACAAGCAACTTCAATTAGAGAATTGGATAACAATTTCTTACACAATCAACTCACAAAATCCATATCAAGGGCTTTGAAATCACCCTCAACCAATCAGATTTAGTTACACATATTCAATCAGAATAACAAATACAATACAGAGAAATTCCAGAATTGAAAAAGAAAGAAAGAACTTAGCAAATTCTTTGAAAATCTTCTGTGTAGATGAATCTTCTTGAAATTGTAGTTCCTCCTCTTTCAAAATCTTCTTTCTCCTTCAAGAACTCCAAGGGATGAGAGAAATCCAGAAATGCAGCCTCCCCCCACGTTTTCCCCTCTTCAAGTTATAAAAATAAACCCTAAAATGTGTTTAAATACTCTTCTACAGTAACCTGCTACAGTGTCCCGTATTATACATGCTACAGTGATTTGTGGAATTACATTTCTATACTTCTCACACTTTTTTGATTACAACTTTTGGTACACTAAATGGATTTATAAACCGTAAATTTCTCCAGAAAATAAACTTCGAGAGCTTTTCAATGGTATATAATATGTCATCGGGTTCATTGTATATCAATACAATTAAATCCGAGAAGATGGTTGACTAGCAGAGTGAAAATGAAGGGTTTTACTCCATTTTTGTGCAAGTTGCTCCAAAACTCCTACAAATATCAAAACCACACAAAAACATAAAAATACCAAGGAATATAGCAAAGAAACATGGACGAATTGATATGAAAATGATATATAAATAGACACTTATCAAGTTACAAGTGATTAGATGATAATGGCTCTACACACACACACTCGAGGAATTGAAGTGGAGCGAAACTAATCTTTGAAGATGAAATTCTTGATCAAGTGCATAATTTTAAAGTTTTCCTTGGGTTATAATTAAGTACAATCTTTGAGGCCTATTTGCAAGTTGAAGCATTTGTGTGTTTTAATTTTTCTTTGATTCTGTTTAAACTTAGTTTTGTTTTCATATCGTTTTAGCTGCTCGAGGACTAGCAAAGTCTAAGTGTGGGGGAATTTGATAGATGCCTATTTATATATCATTTTCATATCAATTCGTCTATGTTTCTTTGCTATATTCCTTAGTATTTTTATGTTTTTGTGTGGTTTTTGATATTTGTAGGAGTTTTGGAGGAACTTGCACTAAATTGGAGTAAAACCCTTCATTTGTACCTCTGCTAGTCAACCAACTTCTCGAATTTGATTTTATTGATATACAATGAACCAGATGACATATTATATACCATTAGAAAGCTCTCGAAGTCTATTTTCTAGAGAAATTTATGGTTCACGAATCCATTTAATGTACCAAAAGTTTTGATCAAAATGGTATGAGAAGTGTAGAATTGTAATTCCAACAAATCACTGTAGCATGTTATTATATGGGGCACTGTAGCAGGTTACTGTAGCAGAGTATATAAACATATTTTAGGGTTTTATGTTGAAAGAAAAGAAGGGGGAGAACGAATTGAAGGCTACATCTCTGGATTTCTCGCATCTCTTGGGGTTCTTGAAGGGGAAAGAAGGCTTGGAAAGAGGAAGAATTACAGTCCTAAGAGATTTTCATCAAATTTGCTAAGTTTTTCCTCTCCCTTTCATTTTATGGAATGTCTCCATGTTGTATTGAATTTATGACATTTTTGAACATGTGTAACTAAATTTGATTTGGTTGAGGGTGATTTCAAAGCCCTTGATATGGTTTTTATGAGTAGATTGCGCAAGAAATTGTTATCTAATTCTCTAATTGAAGTTGCTTGTATTTTCCCATATTTAGTGCTTATGATTTCTTACTGATTGTATTTGTGGTGGCCAACTAAATAGAATCTAGTTGTTGTCTATTACTAGACTAGAAATCTTGATCCGTAATTGTCTTGAATTTCTAATCATTAGTAGCAAAATTGTGATCAGAGATTGCAATTAGAGAATATAACCTAAGTTAAATAATCCGAGCATGTGTGTTTATTGCTTAGATCAACCTATCTTTCTTATCGTAATGCTTCCATTGAATTAAATTTAGAGGGCCTGTTCTAGGTTATTTAATGGATAGAGATTAACTAAAGAACTTGTTTTATTTAACAACAAAGTAAGGAAAGATTGGGGTAACAGAGCTTGTTGTTATGTACAGTTGATAATTTTAATAGTGTAATTGGATGACAATTCTATGGTTAATTCGCACATCCAGATCTTGTGGCAGAAAATAATCCCTTAACCAAGCTTCTCTTATTGATTATTTTTCATTCCATTTAACTTTGTGTTGTGTTATTCTTCATTTTTATTAATATTTCATCTAGTTAATCAATCAACAAAACCCCTCCATTTAGTTTATTGTTACTGTAAAATAACAAATTTAATTAGAAACAATCCTCATGGGAATGATATCTTACTCAACACTTTATTACTTGTGCGACTAGTATATTTGCTAGTTTCGAATGCATCACCAAGGAGAATAGAAAAACTTGTGATAGCATCCCTCGAGTCAGTGTGATAGGTGTCTAATATATCGTTTTCATATTAATTCGTCCATGTTTCTTTGCTATATTCCTTGGTATTTTTATGTTTTTGTGTGGTTTTGATATTTGTAGGAGTTTTGGAGCAACTTGCACAAAAATAGAGTAAAACCCTTCATTTTCACCTATGCTAGTCAACCATCTTCTCGGATTTAATTATATTGATATACAGTGAATCCGATGACATGTTATATGACACAGGAGTGTTGCAATCCATGGGATTCATGATAGATCATCAAGGGGTGCAAATTATTACAATGGTCAAGAGTGCACAGGAACCAAAATGAGGGGTAATTTCGTAAAAGAACTGGTATTGCTGTGCAAAGAATTAAATGTCAAGATGTGTGGCTGTAAGAGATCTTGAAGTCAGCTTTCTAACACATTTGTCAATGTGTTATTTGGACTTGTCTGCAGGAATCTATGACTATCTCTTCACAGCTGGTTCATAGTTAATGGTGCATTAAAGTCTACTCTAGAATTTGAATTTGATTGCTTAGTTGGTTGGAATTTGAATTTCTAGATTAGTTGGTTGTGCATTTATTACCTAATGAGTTTACTTATGAGTCTTAGTTAAAATGAGTTGTCAATGTAGTAGTTGAGCTATAATTTGTGAAATCATTTAATTATTGTCTTTTACCTATGCTTGGAGGGTTGTTCTAAGTTATTTAAGTTCTAAAGTTGTGTATTCAAGGGAGTGAAGTTTTGAATTCGAATTTGAGTGAAATTTCAGTGTTTAGACTGATTCTCTTTAACTCTGAATTTCTGGTGTTCATAGAGTGGTGAGTAGTTTTGCGCCGTATCCTGGTTTACATCCTTGGGTGTGAATTCATATGCTCCCATTGGTGTTTACTTGGTGGTGAGTTGTTATACCTTAAGCCCTGTATCCTTGGTTGACATCCTGGGTGGTGAATTATCTGTCTCCAGGGTGTTTAAGCTGGTGGTGAAATTGTTAGCCCTTGAAGCCCTGATCTTGGTCAGTTGACATCCTTGGGTGGTGAATTATCTATATCCCATTAGTGTCACTTTGGTGGAGTGAGCTTTTATCCTTTCAAAAGTGTTTGTTATGTTCCATTCTATTGTTACAGCCATTGGTTGAGTTGAATAATCAACTTGAAGATCCTATCCTGATGAAGGTGTCTATTATAATCATTTTCTATCAATTCGTCCATGTTTCTTTGCTATATTCCTTGGTATTTTTATTTTTTTGTGTGGTTTTGATATTTGTAGGAGTTTTGGAGCAACTTGCACAAAAATGGAGAAAAACCCTTCATTTTCACCTCTGCTAGTCAACCATATTCTCGGATTTAATTGTATTGATATATAATGAACCCGATGACATATTATATACGTTGGAAAGCTCTCGAAGTCTATTTTCTGGAGAAATTTACTGTTTATAAATCCATTCAGTGTACCAAAAGTTGTAATCAAAACC
>SNVD02005122.1:0-5000 GCA_013180625.2 Boswellia sacra
CAGGGAGCGCGCAGGTGCGCAAGGCACGCCGCAAGGCGCGCGCTGCCAGCCACGATCGCGACGACAACGTCTCCGCGGGCTTATCGTCGGCCCGGGCTTGGGCCGCCGTCGCAATCCGCATCGTTCCACGCCCCGAGTCGATCGGCGGACCGGCTCGTCGCCGTTCCACATCCGACCGGGGCTCATCGCCGGCCCCCATCCGCTTCCCTCCCGACAATTTCAAGCACTCTTTGACTCTCTTTTCAAAGTCCTTTTCATCTTTCCCTCGCGGTACTTGTTCGCTATCGGTCTCTCGCCCGTATTTAGCCTTGGACGGATTTTACCGCCCGATTTGGGCTGCATTCCCAAACAACCCGACTCGCAGACAGCGCCTCGTGGTGCGACAGTGTCCGGGCGCGACGGGGCTCTCACCCTCTCCGGCGCCCCTTTCCAGGGGACTTGGGCCCGGTCCGCCGCGGAGGACGCGTCTTCAGAGTACAATCGGACGCGCGCCAGCGCCGATTCTCAAGCTGGGCTCTTCCCGGTCGCTCGGACTTACTAGGGGAATTCCTGGTAAGTTTCTTTTCCTCCGCTTATTGATATGCTTAAACTCAGCGGGTAATCCCGCCTGACCTGGGTTCGCGATGCGAGCGCCGGCGATCGACGACGCGTTGAGGGTCGCGGAGTCCGCACGTGAGGCGGCACGAGCGCGACGGGACATCGAGGTTCGTTACGACCACCGAAAGTCGCGGCTCGCGCGACCAAGGACTCGAATTTGGGCCAACCGCGTGCCCTGCGACGCAACGTAGAGCCAATTTTCGCCCCCGCGGCCGTTCCCGAGGTTCGGGGTTTCGGGTGGGGGGTGAGAGGAGCAACGATGCGTGACACCCAGGCACACGTGCCCCCTCGGCCCGAAGGCTTGGGGCGGCACTTGCGTTTCAAACGACTCGATGGTTCAAGTAATTCTGCAATTCACACCAAGTTCCGCATTTCGCATACGTTCTTCATCGATGCGTAGCCTAAATATCCCGTTGCCGAGAGTCCCGTTTTTTTGGATTGTGAAAGCAAGGCTCCGCTGCCCGCACATCTCCCGTGGTCGGGGCGGCGGGAGCGAGCTCTCTCGTTATGGTTTCCTTGGCGCGGTCCGCACCGGGGTTTGTTATCGCTAGCGCGAGGGGACGGGCCGACGCTCGCGAACTAGACGCCTCCGACCCCCCGCGACGCGTCGGGCCGAGCGCTGGCGCGTCCCGGCCCGAGTGTTGTGTCACTGGTTCGCGGGTCGTTCTGCTGGGCAGGTTTCGACAAATGATCCTTCCGCAGGTTTCACCTACGGAAAAACCTTGTTAGACTTCTCCTTCCTCTAAATGATAAGGTTCAGTGACGTCTCGCGACGTCGCGGCAGCGAACCCGCCCGCAGTCGCCGCGATCCGAACCACTTCCAGGACCATTCACATCGGTAGGAGCGACGGGCCGTGATGTACAAAGGGCAGGACGTAGTCAACGCGAGCTGACGACTCGCGCTTACTAGGAATTCCTCGTTGAAGACCAACAATTGCAATGATCTATCCCCATCACGATGAAATTTCAAAGATTACCCGGGCCTGTCGGCCAAAGGCTATAGACTCGTTGATACATCGTGTAGCGCGCGTGCGGCCCAGAACATCTCAGGGCATCACAGACCTGTTATTGCCTCAAACTTCCTTGGCCTAAGCGGCCATAGTGTCACGAGCGTAGTGTTTAGCGCAGCTTGCTCGTGCGGCACTTAGGCAACTTGAACCCGAAGTTGCTAAGTAAGCCGTTTAGTAAGCTTGGATCGTTGAGCTTAAGAACTTGTAGGCAACAAAGAGAAGAGATGAAAAGAATTGAAGCAAGTAGTACTTTGAGCAATTAGAGCTTTCTATTACACTTGAGAGCTTTTACAATGCTTGAATACAAGAATGTGTGGATATCTTACAAATGAGCCTTGACGGGTTTTTATAGTGAGCTACCTCCTCAATAACGGCTAGTACAACGGCTAGTACAACTAAGCACACAACTAGCATAACGGCTAGTTTCTAACGGCTATATTACAACGGCTAGTTGGACCATCTAGAAGATATGTACAATCGATGCCAACTAGCATGCCAACTAGCTAGAGCTTCTGGAAGATGGGCTTGGATTGGGCCAAACCTTGTGTGTAATTGGGCCAACTCTAGCAAGCAAGTGGGCGGGCTGCAACATCCTCCCCCGCCTAATTCCGCGACGTCCTCGGCGCGCTCTCACTCTTGTAGCGTTGAATGTGTTCCGCGAATTGCCACAAGGTGTCTTCGCGTTCCCAGCTAGCCTCACGGTCTGGAAGATTTTTCCATCTTACCAAGTATTCTGTGTAAGGCGGAATCCTCTTCTTCCGAACCACTCGGTCCGCAAGTATGTACTCTACATCCTTGTCGAATGCGGTGGCAACAGCTGGGGGTGCCCTCTTGGACACGCTTCTTGTTGGGTCTTCCTTGTCCTCGTGATAAGGCTTGAGGAAACTTACATGGAAGACCGGATAAATTTTGAGGTTAGGGGGCAACCGAACCTGATAAGAGACTTTACCGACTCTTTTGATAACCGGGAAGGGACCTTCGTACTTCCGTACCAACCCTTTATGCACTTTGCGAAGTGTTTTGAATTGTTGGGGTTGTAATTTGATGAGTACTAAGTCACCTTCTTGAAATGAGAGGTGTCGTCTCTTCGTATCCGCCCATTTCTTCATCCGTTTGGCGGCCTTATTCAAGCATGCTCTTGTGATATCGGCTTGTTCGTGCCATTCTCTTGCAAGCTTGTAGGCCGCGGGGCTTTTTCCTCCGTAAGTAGAGGCTATCCCATATGGAGTCATGGGTTGTTGTCCCATCACGATCTCGAAGGGACTCTTGCCCGTTGCCTCGCTTCTTTGGAGGTTATAAGAAAATTGGGCAATGTCAAGCAATTTCGCCCAATCCCGTTGATGAGCGCTCACATAATGCCTTAAATACATTTCAAGCAAGGCATTGATGCGCTCGGTTTGTCCATCGGTTTGAGGATGGAGGCTCGTTGAGAAGTTCAGGTCCGTTCCCAACAATTTGAAGAGCTCTCTCCAAAGACAACCCGTGAAGCGAGGATCCCGATCACTTACAAGGTTTTGGGGGACTCCCCATAGCTTCACTACATTTTTGAGGAATACTCGTGCAGCTTCGTCTGCGGGGCATTCCGCGGTGACAGGAATGAAGGTGGCATACTTGCTGAATCGATCAACTACCACCATGATGCTTCCATATCCTTCGGATTTCGGTAAAGCCACAATGAAATCCATGGAAATACTTTGCCATGGCCTTTCAGCAATGGGTAAAGGTTCCAACAAACCAGCCGGATGTTGGTGTTCGACCTTGTCTTGTTGGCACACGAGACAAGTCCTCACATATCCCTCGATGTCTTCCCGCATTTGAGGCCAATAATAAGCATCTTGCACAAGAGCAAGGGTTCGTGCCATTCCTGGGTGACCAGCCCATTTGGAGTCATGGCACTCCTTCATGATTTCTTTCCGCAAGTTCCCATGCTTTGGCACAAACAAACGATCACCCATTGTGAAGAGTAGGCCGTTATCAAGCCAAAATCGTCGTGTCTTCCCTTCGTTTGCCAAATTCATGAGATTTTTGGCTATGGGGTCATGTTCTAGACTTTGCTTGATGCGGTCCACAAGCGCACTTTGCGGTTGACTTACACTCAATGTGGCAAGTTCCGCTTTGCGACTAAGAGCATCGGCTACGACATTTGCTTTACCCGCTTTGTATTCGAGCCGATAATCAAACTCGGCCAAGAAGTCTTGCCATCGAGCTTGCTTTGGGCTTAGTTTCTTTTGAGTTTGAAAATAGCTCGTGGCCACATTGTCAGTTTTGATATCAAAATGCGAACCGAGCAAATAATGTCGCCAAACCCGTAGACAATGGATGATAGCAGTCATCTCTTTCTCTTGAACCGTGTAGCGCCGCTCCGTGTCGTTGAGCTTACGGCTCTCATAAGCACTGGGGTGTCCATCTTGCATAAGGACTCCCCCTATAGCAAAGTCAGAGGCATCCGTGTGTACCTCAAATGGTTTTGTGTGGTCGGGAAGCACCATTACCGGTTCCTCACAAATGGCCTTCTTCAACTCTTTGAAGGCATGTTGGCATTCTTCGGACCAATGCCATGAGCGGTTCTTTTTGAGGAGATCCGTGAGTGGGGCGGCTTTGGCTGAATAGCCCATGATAAACCGCCGATAATAATTGACCAGCCCAAGGAAAGATCTAAGTTCGGGGACCTTGGTTGGCGGTTCCCATTCTCGAATAGCTTTCACCTTCGCTTGATCCATCATAAGCTTCCCATCCCGAATTCTATGGCCAAGAAATTCTACCTCTTGCTGGGCAAAAGAGCATTTTTCTTTCTTGACGTATAGCTCATTGTCGCGGAGACCTTGGAAAACTTGTTGCAAATGGTGCACATGCTCTTCAAGAGTTGTGCTATAGACGACGATGTCATCCAAGTAGACTACCACGAACCGGTCCAGGTAGGGATGGAAGAGTTTGTTCATGAGAGTACAAAAGGTGGCGGGTGCATTAGTGAGGCCGAAAGGCATAACAAGACACTCATATGCACCGTACCTTGTCACACACGCAGTCTTCGGCTCATCACCCTTTGCAAGCCGCACTTGATAGTACCCCGACCTCAAATCAAGTTTAGTGAAGTATCGGGCCTTCCCAAGTTGGTCGAACAATTCCGCAATCAAAGGTATCGGATACTTGTTCTTGATTGTTACCTTGTTAAGTGCCCGATAATCAATGCACATTCGAAGAGATCCGTCCTTCTTCTTTTGGAAAAGGACAGGAGCGCCATATGGTGCTTTCGAAGGCTGGACATATCCCGCATCGAGTAAATCTTGAAGTTGTTTCTTCAACTCCGCAAGTTCGGGAGGCGCCATACGGTAAGGCGCCATGGATGGAGGTTTTGCACCGGTCTCCAACTCAATTTGATGATCCACCTCCCGT
>SNVD02005122.1:20000-21773 GCA_013180625.2 Boswellia sacra
GGGAGTCCGAAAATGATTTTAGGTGGCGTTTGATTGAGTTTTGGAAGCGTTTTGGCGGAAGATTTTTGAGGTTGGCACGATTCGCTGCACGTTGGCAGCCCACGGTGCAGCACATTGCTGCACATCATGCAGCATTTGCTGCCCATGGTGTGCAGCAATGTGCTGCAGCTTGTCCTGCCAGCGTGCAGCCGTGGTGCCATGAGGGGCCATTTTTCGACGTTCGCGCTCTTGGCTGATTTTTTGCAAGGACACCGAGCAAAATGCAACCGTGGCACGAATGAAAGCGAAAATTAAAAAAAAAATAAATTGAAGGTGGAAGGTGGGGCCCACTTGCAAAAAATTGAAAAAAATGGAAAAAAAATAAAACAATGTTAGTGTAACGAAGAGAAGAGAAACGTGAAGGAAATCGCGTTACTAACTTTAAAAAAACAGAAAACGTGCTGCTGGTTGCATGTTGGGCGCCCATGGCTCTGCCCTTGCTGCACGGATGGGCGCTGGCTAACCTCCCTTGGGGCTTGGTGTTGCCCACGACGTGCCCCCCGTGCTGCAGTTGCTGCACGTTGGGCGCCCATGGTGCTGCCCTTGTTGCGTGGACGGGTGCTGGCTAACCTCCCTTCGTGCTTGGGTGTTGCCCACGACGTGCCCCTCGTGCTGCAGTTGCTGCACGTTGGGCGCCCAGTGTGCTGCCCTTGCTGCGTAGATGGGTGCTGGCTAACCTCCCTTGGGGCTTGGGTGTTGCCCATGACGTGCCCCTCGTGTTGCGGCTGTTGCTGCACGTTGGGCGCTCGTTGGGCTGCCCTTGCTGCATCGGTGGGCGCTGGCTAACCTCCCTGGGGGCTTGGTGCTGCCCGTGGCGCTGCCCTTGCTGCATGGATGGGGGCTGGCTAACCTCCCTTGGGGCTACGATTGCTGCATGCATGGGCGCTGGGTGCTGCATGTGTGGGCGCTGGGTGCTGCATGCATGGGGCGCTGTGGCCTGCATGTGTGGACGCTGGGGGCTGAATGCGTGCTGCAATGCATGTCGCTAGCGGCTGCATGCGGTGGGGCGCTGGGGCTGCTCGCGTGGCGCTGGGCGCTGCATGCGTGGTGGCGCTGGGCGCTGCATGCGTGGGGCGCTGGGGCTGCTCGCGTGGGCGCTGGGCGCTGCATGCGTGGGGCGCTGGGCGCTGCCCGCGTGGGGCGCTGGGCGTGCCATGGGCGCTGGGCGCTGCATGCGTGCGCGCTGCTCGCGTGGGCGCTGGGCGCTGCATGCGTGGTGCGCTGGGCGCTGCCCGCGTGGGCGCTGGGCGCTGCATGCGTGGGGCGCTGGGCGCTGCCCGCGTGGCGCATGGAGCGCTGCAATGCGTGGGCGCTGGGCGCTGGTCGCGTGGGCCGCGCCGTGGCGCTGTGGCCCGCATGCATGGGCCGCTGTGCCTGCATGTGGGCGCTGGGTCCTGCTTGCATGGGCGCTGTGGCCTGCATGCATGGGGCGCTGGGGCTGCATGGCTGGGCGCTGCGTGCATGGCGGCTTGGCGCTGCGTGCATGGCGGCTGGGCGCTGCGTGCGCGGGCGCTGTGGCCTGCATGGCTGGGCGCTGGGGCTGCATGGCTGGCCGCTGCGGGGTGCTTGGCTTGGCGCTGCTCGCATGGGCGCGGTGGCCTGCATGCATGGGCGCTGGGGGCTGCATGCCTGGGCGCTGTGGCTTGCTCGCGTGGGCACTGCGGGCTGCATGGCTGGGCGCTGCTCGCATGGGCGCTGTGGCCTGCACGCGTGGGCGCTGTGGCCTGCTCGCTG